>JAFFST010053972.1:363902-377784 GCA_022414735.1 Noturus placidus
GTTGTAGCACAGTGTCATTTCTTCAGTGTTGTCACATGAAAAGATATCATCAAATATTTACACAAATGTGAGGGGTGTACTCATTTTTCTGAGATAATGTACATATAGCACTGACACTGGAGACTCCTTCCATCCATCCATCCATCCATCCATCCATCCATCCATCCAATGTTAAATTACAGAAAACTTCACCAACGGCAACAAATTTTATAATTTGTTTATTATTATTATTATTATTATTATTATTATTATTATTATTATTATTATTATTATTATGTAGATTATGTCGATAATCTATTGCTTGTGAATACTATAGAAACATTACTGGGTTAGTATGTTATTACTATTACTACTCTTGTTACTATAGGAACAATATCTTATTAGAATGAGTGCATTAATGTAAGCGCTGTGATTTGAATGACAGCTGACACTATAGACTCAGATATAAATTCAGATGTTTGTACAGTATCTATGTTTGACTCTAAACAGATGATTAAAATGTTAATGCACCAGAGGGGGAAATACAGTAAACAGTTGGCTATGTTAAGCTACCTTCACCAGCACTAAGGTCAGTTATATTTATTTCACAAAGTAAGCCGAAAATAATGATCATGATTATAATAAAATGAATCGTGCAGCCCTATAGGACGTCAAAATTCATCTGTTTTTTAAGTAA
The DNA here is from genome assembly GCA_022414735.1 of Noturus placidus. NCBI lineage: Eukaryota > Metazoa > Chordata > Actinopteri > Siluriformes > Ictaluridae > Noturus > Noturus placidus. The sequence goes on from JAFFST010053972.1 coordinate 364,579, forward strand.
ATGTGTTTTTGGATTTATCAGTTGTGTTCAGTGTACATACTAATGAAAAGAACAGTGTTTCTAGTTCTTTGTTTCCTTTTCTGAAATGACATAATGGTGGTCCAGGTAAACTACACGCACTTCCTGTTTGTAGGAAAGAAACTATATGTAGATATCACAGTCATGTAGTGGAGTAAAGTTTGTTTAAGTTGTATGTATAGCTTTTCCCTTTACCAAGTTAGTGTAATGTCATGGGGTTCAGTCCTGCACGTTGAGCTTTTTATTTAGTGCTTTGTACAGATATGTCAGAATCACTCCATCCAGACCAACCTCTAGAGAACTACACTGTCGGAGCAAATCCGCAAGTCCTCCTAGCAAAGTGCAAGTGGGAGCGCAAGAACTCGCTGCTCAACATCCCCATTACTTAAAAAAGAAATCCAAAAAAATTCAAACTCTTTCATGCCTGTGGGGCATGATTACAACTTCTACTGAGTTCTACTGAGTGACGTATGTGTGATAAATAGAGCCAGGATGCACTCTGGATGCACCTAGATATCCTTTATGAACTAGCCATTGATCGCCTAAAGTATATGTAATTACAATATGAGCCAAAATGCAAACACGGCACATTAAGAGAGATTGTTTCCTTACAAGACCCACACGGTCAATAACCATCTCCAAATGAAGAGGTATTTTATTGACCATGATGGAAGAAGCATGCCGTGGACACTCTGCCATTATGTGCTCTTGTGTCAAAACCTGACATTCCCCCCCCCCGCTGTGATGATGCTGGGCTGGTCTTCGTCTGGTCTCTGTAATGGTCAGAGCCTATCATAACCCACAGCTTCTCTCGTTTCTCTTGTCAGCTGAAGCCAAGGAGTTTATATTTCACCAGTATTGTGGTCTTGCTGCATTCTGAAAACATCGTATAAACCCTTAAAGAATGATGTGTGACTGTGATTAGGCCTAATAATACATCCGTAAAGCACTTTAATGCTAACAACGTAGGTGTCTCACTAAGCCCAAGTTCAGTTTACCTCCAGTAAAATAGATATTTAGTGAATTCTAAATTACTGGGCCAATCTATTGTTCTTTAATTGACCTATAAAGACATTATCATTTGCCACACCTGATTCCACCTGTTTAATCAGTTGATCTTGGCTTTCAGTAGACTCAGGTGTGGCTTCTGCTTGGTTGGAACGAAAACCTGCACCCACAGCCCTTTCCGGGTAAGATTGGACACCCCTGGTTTAAATACGTTTGTGACTACAAACAGGTCTCACCTTCTGGACATTGCTTTTCCTTTTTTTCTTCATAATTCAGGTGCTTGCATAAGGTCATGTGTTTTCTCTTTCTTGTTAAAAGACATGAAAAACTTTCCCTCAGGCCAAAATCTTGACATCCTATTCATTCACAAAAAAACATCTCGATTCAGTTCAATCAGTTCGATCCAGCATTGATTCTGGACCATTTGTACTTTGGCCACCATGACATAAAACAGAGTACCACTATTCCATTTACTTTGCAGTTACCAGTGAGAATAGAGCTCACAAAAGCACCTGAAGCACAGTGAGTCTTGGGAAGAAAAACAGGAGAAATAACACCAGAAATTTGTGAGTGAATTTTATAAATGACCCGAACAATTGTAATTAGGAACAACAAATTAGTCCTAAACAGGCCACAGCTCCTTCATGTTATGTATTAAGTAGTAAATTCTTAATTAGCAAAACAAACATTGACTAAATGTATGAAATGAATGAGGGGTGGGTGAGTCATGACTGCACATGCTGTCTCGCTTAAAAATCACCAGTGACACATTTTACTTCTGGAGTGTGTTCATCAAAACCGATATTCACCCACAAGTGGTTTATTAGTTGCTCCCTGCAGAAGAACTGAAACAATGGCTAATTATTTAACCAGCTCTAAATATTTCTAGTTTCCCGTTAACTTTGGGAGAACACACTGTTCTGTTGGAAACCTAATATAATGAAAGTTTTGTACTAAGATGTTTTTGTTCAGGAATTTGTAGTACAAATGTGCAGTAAATCATAACATCAAACATTGCCTAGGAAAGCGACTAGGAAAGTGTACATACTCTGTTACAGTAATGTAAGAATTTAATAATTATACATATTTGGTCAAAGAATCGTGAGTGGGTATAAGGGTCTCAGTTCTAAGTCAATAAATCATGATCGCCATTTCATCCAAAACTGTGAAGGTACATGTTTTCATCATTTTTGTGTTGACTGGAATTTGTTCCTGCCTGTCTGACCACACTGTAAAGACTGTAATGTGATTCCCAGAAGGCACTAATCACATTTTTGTTCATTTAACTAAACAATACTGATTACACACATTTTTATTATATCAAACTAAGACAATAACCCTGTATGCAAAAATGGCGTGATAATTCCCTTCGAGTTATGTAAATCTCCCCGTGATAAGGGCTTGTATTTGTATTCTAAGTTGGGCATTTATTCAGCGAGCCATCAAGCGAGCATCCTCCCTCTCAACCCTGTCAGAACGAGTAGCTCATTCTTTCACTCTCTTTCTTTTTCTTAAAAAAAAAGTCTTTACCCGCACCAATAACCAGAGTGAAAAGGCCGAGGAGTGAGGCTGACCTAAAATGAAAGGATCTTGTTTTGAGTGGTTCATCTCAAGGAGACTTTTCTCATGGAGCTGCTCATTAGAGGTGTCCTCACCTCGCTCCAGCCTGCGTAATGACTGCGCTTGTGAGTACCGGACCTCTGGCATGGAATGAGGGTTTCACTCGTTTACTCGCCTCAATTCTGATAGAGTAGGCGCCGGATTAAGGTGGTCTTAGCGGACGCTGGCTCTAATGAACGACTCGTGTGGAACAATAACCTTTGAGTCAACATAAACAAATCACTCAAGAGACAACTAATAGGAGTTTATTTCTTGCCCTGGCAATGTGGCATACGCAAACAGGAGACCGGAGGATGGAAAAAGACCCACTAGAAACATAGATTAAAGCTTTCTTTCTGCAGACTGAACCCCCATTGTAGTTGGTGAACCCCCTCACTGGACTCCAGCCACCTCTGGTTAGAAAATGTGAAGGTTTTCAGCTAAGTGTCAGTTTCCTGGTGACTGCTATGCCAATTTAATGGTCCTTTTTCTTGCTTTAACAGCTCCACCATGATCTGCTGGGAAATTAATCAGATTTTATAAGGCTGTTTGCAGGCAGCAATGCATAATGAACGAACGTTGCCATGCCCTGGTGTTAGCAGGCACAAATAATCTTTTACTTTTCATTCTTTCTTTCTTTTTTCTTTTTTTTTATGAATGTAATTATATTCAGTGTATATATGATCACATCATTCTGGGGAAAAATATAAAATTTCTGTATAATAGTCATTTTTCTTACTTTAAGTATAAAAAAAATCCTTTAAGATTATGAAAGAAAAATAAATAAATAATTATTAATATATATGCTAATTATAAAAAGTTTTCTTTTTTAAAATGCATACAATAAATGCATGTAGTATTTATTTAAAAATAAATGAGTAATAAAAATGTATAATAATAATAATAATAATAATAATAATAATAATAATAATAATAAATGCATGTAAAAGTGTACATTGATTGTATAAGCGCAAGTGCTGATTATTTCTATTTCCCAGCTAATGTTGTCATTTTGTCTTTTTAATGTTTTTTTTTTTTTTTTTTTTAATAAAGCTGACAAGTTTAAATTCAAATCAAGTTGATGAAAAATAAATAGCTGACATGGTAAAAATAGCAGTACTGAAAGATATTTCGGATGAATGTTTATGAGCTTATATTTTTATTTTTGCTTCTTTTCATGAGCACTGTCCTATTATATTTATTTAGACATCTGTCAGGAAATGAAAGTGCATATTTACTTTCCACTGTAGCTTGTGAATGTTTGGGCCATATTATGTGTGAGATTTCTGCCCTGCTCTTACAAGCAGGCCAGCTAAACGTCATTGGGAATTAAGTAAACAAGCTAAAAACCTATTGATTAAATTTTGCTAAGCCTAATTTAATTTAAATAACATTGTTAAGGAGCAGCAGCATTAACTCACCCGCTGTATTGCCTTGCTATCTTTTAAATTTTAGACCACTTCTATTATTTATGAACCTCGACTGCCTTTTAGGGCAGTAAGTGTGTTTTCAATGCATATTTATATGTCTAAAAGAAATATGTTCATGTTCAATAGCGCTTGGGTCTAAGTGCACTCTTCAGAAATAAAAAGAGAATGGTTTGCATGAAAATATCTGAAGTGGTACTTTAAAAAAACGATTCATAGTTTATTCTTTTGTTGTTGCTGTTGATTAATCCTCTGTGTTGACTTAGTAGAGCATACATGTAATGCAATCATGTGATAGCGCCCAAAGATTCAGGCATTTTAAGCAGTAGACACATCTTTATTCTTTCTCTCAGAGAAACAAAGTCATCATGGTATTCACGCATTTCAATGTACTGACATTATTCACTCCGTAATCCTCCTTTCCCTCTAATATATATTACAATAGAAATGTGTATCTGCACTAGACACACTGTCTTCCTTTGAGTGTGAAAATGTATTAGAATTACCTATGATTATTTACTATAGATTTAAATCCTGGTGGCTGCTGGATTTAAAAATATATATTTTTTTATTTTATTTGAAGTAAGGTAAAAAACCCTGGCAGACTTGTTATTTACTGTCTTGCCTACCCCATGATTCCTGCCCCAGTGGGCCTCTATTAGCACGTGTTCCTGTTCCCAGTCACTCAAAAGAAGTCATTAGTAATTTCAATGGAATTTATAATGTATGGAGTTGGAATGTTGTGAATGAGGATTTGAATATTTGTTGAGTAGATATATATATAAGTAGACTCAGCATGATACTGAGCATGACCCCCTGATAATATCAAATACGATTTTTAAAGGTTTTAGTACCCTATTCAATATATCCGTACATACAGGTGCATCTAAAAAAATGTGAATATCATGGAAAAGTTAATTTTTTCCCGTAATTTCATTTAAAAAATTGGAACTTTCATATATTCTAGATTCATTACACATAAAGTGAAACATTTCAAGACTTTTTATGTTTTAATTAGGGATGCCCCAAAATGAAAATTCTTGGCGGAAGCCAAAACCGAATATAATGAAAAGCTTGGCCGAAGGCCGAATACCGAACACATTTTTTCACATTTTTTTCCATTTATTTTTCCATTTTTGCATAAATTAAATAGTTAAAATGTGCTTGTTACTATTATGTTTTGCTTTTCAAAGAAAACAATCAATTACAAAACTACAATTTCAAAATATTTATTTAACACTGAACATTTTTTTTTTCTCGTTCCAGCAGGCATAGGCTACCAACAAGGCACAATATAACTTTAAATAAATAAATGAGTAAAATAAAAATATTTTGATGTAGTCATCTTTGAGCCCCCCTTGAATAGCCTATGTTAGTCCTTTAACTGACTGCTGAAAGAATGTAACACTCTGTAGCCTACAACTAAAAAGTGCATTTAAAAGTGCATTGACGAGTGCAAAAATGGTTCACTCATATTGGGTTCTATATGGCTGATTATATTGGGGATATATACCGCTCGTGTCCCTCTACACCTCGTGGAGTATTATAGTAGATATAGTATAATTAGATACGTTGTTAGTTATGTCTCTTGATAGATTTAGTTAGTTTTAACTATAGATTAGTTCATTTAGTCCCCGCTGGTTTTTCTGCTCCCAGTCCATAGTACTAGTTCATGTTTCTTGTTTTGTGTTGTGACCTTGTTGTCTGTGACCACGGCTTTGATTCCTACTTTGCCCCGTTTGTGCCTGTTTGCCGATCGCCTGTCCCTTTTCTAGTCTTGACTACGTGTTTTGGATTACTATTTGGATTTGTCTGCCTTCCCTTAAATAAATACGTCGTTACATGCTTCCGTACTCTACTCCCTTACATCTCGCGACATGACAGAATACTCCGGAACAGAAACAAAACAAACGCACGTGGTTGTCAACATCCGAAGAGCATGCGCTCGTATACTTAGCTTGTGCATGCGCAAGCCCCCCTCCTCTCTCCGGGCGCGTTGCCGGTAGTGGAGGTCGTGAAATTTGCGCGTCTCACTCTGGTTGCTAGGCTATTTGGTCGTGTCATCAAACACGTCATTGTTTGCTCAAATTTATTTAGGCTTTTCACTTATTCAGCCGAACACCGAAAATGCTTTGTTTTTGCTATTTTCGGTGAACACTTGTTGAACAATCGGTGCATCCCTAGTTTTAATCTTGATGATTACGGCTTAAAGCTCATGGAAATCAAAAATCCAGTACCTGGAAAAAAAGAGAGAAAAGAAATAGAAAATGTGTAATTGGTGATATGACGACGTCTTCTGTCAGGAGATGTGTTTAGCATTTTGGAAGGAGTCTTCAGTGTCAGTACTTTGCGAGGGAATGACAAAGCTGGTGAAGGAATGATTGTTTACAGCAGCTATAACGTTTATGACTTAGCTGCTATAACATAAACAAACAGAAACAAGCTTGTTTCACGGCTGTTATACAGCATTAGAGAAAAAGTATGTTGTTCTTTAATAATAAAACAAATGTAAGCATTGGCAAATTGTTGTGGTATATGGTGCATCTGGAAAGTATTCACAGCGCTTCACTTTTTCCACATGTAGTTATGTTACAGCTTTATTCCAAAATGTATTAAATTCATTATTTTCCTCAAAATTCTAGAAACAACACCCCATAATGACAATGTGAACGAAGTTTGTTTGAAATCTTTGCAAATTTATTACAAATACAAAAACAAAAAAAGCACATGTACATAAGTATTCACAGGCTTTGCTCAATACTTTGTTGAAGCACCTTTGGCACCAATTACAGCGTCGAGTCTTTTTGAGTATGATGCTACAAGCTTGGCACACCTATTTTTGGGCAGTTTCTCCCATTCTTCTTTGCAGGACCTCTCAAGCTATTTTCAGATCTCTCCAGAGATGTTCAATCGGGTTCAAGTCTAAGCTCTGGCTGGGCCACTCAAAGACATTCACAGAGTTGTCCTGTAGCTACTCCTTTGTTATCTTGGCTTCGTGCTTAGGGTCGTTGTCCTGTTGGAAGATGAACCTTCGCCCCAGTCTGAGGTCCAGAGCGGTCTGGAGCTGGTTTTCAACAAGGATGTCTCTGTACATTGCTGCATTCATCTTTCCCTCGATCCTGACTAGTCTCCCAGTCCCTGCCACTGAAATACATCCCCACAGCATGATGCTTCCACCACCATGCTTCACTGTAGGGATGATAATGGCCAGGTGATGAGTGGTGCTCATCAGACATGACCTCCAGACATGACGCTTGCCATTCAGGCCAAAGAGTTCAATCTTTTATCTGAGAGTCCAGGTGGGCTGTCATGTGCCTTTTACTGAGGAGTGCCTTCCATCTGGTTACTCTACCATTCAGGCCTCATTGATGGAGTGCTGCAGAGATGGTTGTTCCCTTTCTAAGGGAACTTCGACGTTGCATATAGCATAACAGTGTGGGAACGCCTTGCGCGCGTGACCGGTATCTGAAGTTTGTGTAAAATCATGCCTATACTTATAGGCCTGCCTTGATCGGGTGACGTGGCAATTAAGCGCATCGCATGATATATATATGGCACCTGTGAACCACGCCAACAGCCTTATTATCTTCAGCAAAAGACTGCATGTCTGTTGTGTGTGAGAATCTAAGAACCACTTCATTTCTAAGCTATATTTCTCAATATCTCTCAACTTTTCTATCCCTTTGTTAGGAAAAGAAAGAGTGGAGAGTGAAATAATGAGCGAAAAAGATTTCAGGAAGTGTGTTCCGCCTTGCTCCCGTTTTATTAAGGAGACGGACACGCTTTTACGCGTAAAATGTTTAGGCGCAGAGCATTTTACAGCAACCCTCGAGGGTCTGACTGTCAGCACTGAACATTTCACGATTAGGCAACTGCGCTCTCGGCTCGCTCTCTTCTCGTCCGAAGGGAGTTGGGTTTCAGAGCCTCGCGGATCTGGGCCGGCCGCTGCCAAGGCGGCCAGCCAGCTCAGGTCCTGGGGTTCTCGTATGGATTTGGAAGAGGAGCCAGAGATGAGCGCTGCTCTATCTCTTGTTCTGTCTTCCGGGTCCGGCTCTCCTCCTGACTTTAGAGCTCGCATCGCAACTCCTCCCTCCGCTATGGAAAGCCAAAACACCCTTGCTGACTTCGAGGAGCCGGTAGAAGGTGCTATTGCTCCAGAAACTGGCAGCAGCCTCAAGCATATAAAGAGCTGCTTGAGGTGATCACTAGGGCAGTTCAAAAGCTGAATTTAGACTGGCCCGGGGAGGAGGAAGTGGCTCGTAGCAGGCTGGATGAGTGCTTCCTCTCCAGTGGCAATAAATATAACGCTCCCTCACACCGCAGAAAACTCCCCTTTTTTCCTGAAGTGCATGATGAGATATCACGCTTCTGGGGCAAACCATACACTAGCCATATTTATAACCTCGCAGCATCTGATTACGCTGCCATCATGGGGAGTGAGCAGCATGGCTATGTAGCAATGCCAAAGGTGGAGTAGGCGCTTGCGAGCCACCTCTCTCCATCCACGGCAGGTAATTTAGGGGGGCCAACATTACCGTCAAAGCCATGTAAGGCCACTTCGACATCGGTGGGCAAAGCCTATGCGGCGGCTGGTCTTGCTTGTGGGTCCCTGCATACAATGGCAGTATTGCTGGCCTACCAAGCAGACCTGCTGAGTGAGCTTGATACTGGTGAGGGGATTGGGCCTGAGGCAGTGGCAGAGCTGCGCCAGGCCACAGATTTATCTCTCCGTGCGACCAAACAAACCGCCCATCATATTGGCCGTTCAATGGGTAGCCTGGTTGTGGCTGAGGGGCACCAGTGGCTCAACCTCTCAGTTATGGGGGACACGGATAGGGTCTCCTTGCTGAACGCCCCTGTTAAACCTTCCGGCCTGTTTGACAGGTTTCGCGAGACAAAACAACAGACGGTGGCATTCAGCCAGTTCCTTCCCCATCGGGTCGAGTTCGCACGGACGTCCATGAGTGGAGTCCAGGCCACCGAGGCTGGTGTGAGGGAGACGCACAAGACAAGTGTGGCAGCCCGCCTCCCCCCGCAGAAATCCAGGGGAACCAGGCGGCCACAGCCACATCCTGCTAATAGGCCTGATCTAAGAATGATCATAAACGCAAAGCAGGCAAGGAAGGAACGGTCCTGAGTGGCCATGGAGGGAAGTATCAGGGCAACATGCTAGGGCAAGCAGCCCCTAGTTCTACTGTAGGGCCTGCCCTGGCGGCGGCCATCCCACGTTTTCGATCTTCTCTGGTCAGCGAGTTGTCACAGGGAGATGGAAATCTGATGCTTTCCCTCCATAAAAATGTGGAAAGACTAACATTACTGAAAGATCATTTGGCAGCGTGGAAACTACTGCCAAGTGTGTCCCCATGGGTTCTATCCACCATAGAAAAGGGTTACAGGGTCCAGTTCAGAGCTCGACCCCCCGGTTCAGAGGTGTGCTCACCACGGTTGTCAGCACAGAGCAGAGCCCAATGTTAGCTCAGGAAATAAGTTCCCTTTTGGACAAAGGGGCCATAGAATGTGTACCCCGTTCCCTGAGGGAGGAAGGGTTTTACAGCCATTATTTCCTGGTCCGCAAAAAAGATGGAGGCATGCGGCCAATTTTAGATCTGCGTCATCTGAACCGTACTCTTCGGACATACAGGTTCAGGATGCTGACACACAAACTTATCGTGCCACAGATTCAGTCCGAGGACTGGTTTGTGATGATAGATCTGAAAGATGCATTCTTCCACATAGGAATATTGCCCGGCCACAGGAAGTTCCTGAGGTTTGCCTTTGGAGGAAACACATACCAATTTCGGGTTCTTCCTTTTGGGCTTGCTTTATCCCCTTGCACCTTCACAAAGTGCATGGATGCTGCACTGGCTCCCTTGCGACTCCGGGGCCTCCGTGTACTAAATTACCTGGACGATTGGTTAAATCTGGCACAATCCAGGGAACACGTGGTTCAACATCGAGACGTTGTTCTCACTCACATGAGGAGCTTGGGGCTCAGGTTGAACCTCAAGAAAAGTATGCTTTCTCCAGTACAGAGGACAACTTTTCTAGGGGTTATATGGGATTCTACTGCGATGAGGGCATGTCTATTTCCCCAATACGTGTACAATCGATCCTTTCAACTTTGAGCAAGATAAAGCTGGGTCTGGGCATCCTCTCCAGTCTTTACGAGAGGCTGTTGGGCATTATGCGGGCCGTATTCCGAGCACTGAGTTCTTTCTTCCTCAGTTGAGAGGTCACAAGATGCTAGTTGTGTCAGACAAAACAGCTGTGGTCTCGTATATCAACCATCAGGGAGGGTTACGTTCACGCCCCCTGTTCAGGCAGGCACAACTAATCCTTCTCTGGGCAGAGTGAAAGTTCTTGTCAGTGTGTGTAATGTACATTCCGGGCAGCCAGAATGTAGGGGCAGACATCCTGTCGAGGCAGGGGCTGAGGCCCGGGGGTTGGAGGCTCCATCCACAAGTGGTGGAGTCCATATGGCGGAGGTTCGGACAAGCGCAAGTGGATGTTTTTGCCTCCGAGGAGACAACAAACTGCCTGCTGTGGTTCGCCCTCACTCCTCCTGCACCATTGGGGCTAGATGCCATGGTGCACACGTGGTCGAGGTCGCGTCCGTATGCTTTCCACCCGATCGCTCTGCTCCCACAAATTGCGAACTCTTCTTGCGAGAGTTCATCAAGACCGTCTACATCTGCTGCTAGTAGCACCTTATTGGCCAACTCGAATATGGCTCTCGGAGATAATGTCCCTGCTCGACGGCACTCCTTGAGAGATTCCCATCCGCAGTTGCCTACAGTCTCAAGCCGGAGGGCTGATTTATCACCCTCGGCCAGAGCTATGGAAACTGTGGGTCTGGCCCCTGAGGGGCACCAGCTCATAGAGTTTGGTCTCACAACTGAGGTTGTAGAGACCATGTTAAATGCTAGAGCTCCATCCACAAGGAAATTGTATGCACTCAAGTGGCGGCTTTTTGTCTTGTGGTGTGGGGAACGTCAGTTATACCCGGTGAACAGCGCAATAGCTACAGTCCTGGAGTTCTTACAGGAACGTTTTTCAGCAGGGTTGGCTCCTTCTACAATCAGGGTTTATGTGGCCACCATTTCGGCCAGCCACATCCCTGTTGATGGGGCCTCTGTGGGGCAACATCCTCTGACTTCAAGGTTCATGCGTGGTGTCAGACGGCTGAGACCTATCTGCAAGCCGCGAATACCTTCCTGGGACCTTTCTGTGGTCCTGGAACGCCTGTCAGGGGCCCCGTTTGAGCCCTTAGAGTCAGCCTCTGAGAAGCTTTTGACTCTGAAGGTAGCTCTTCTGCTGGCCCTGACATCTCTCAAGCAAGTGGGAGACCTGCAAGCTCTCTCTGTTGCCCCCTCCTGCCTTGACATTGCCCCTGGACTAGCCAAGGCCTTCCTGTATCCTCCACCCTGTGGTGTTGCAGGCCTTCTGCTCTCCTCTGTTCCTCACACCGGAACAAGAGAGGATGCACCTGTTGTGCTCGGTGAGGGCTCTATGTACTTATGTCCACCGCTCCGGCCAGTGGCGTAAGTCAGAGCAGCTGCTGGTCTGCTTTGGTGGTGACAGTAAAGGTATGCTGTGTCAAAGCAGCGCATCTCTAACTGGATAGTGGAAGCAATCTTTATGGCTTACGGGGCACGTGGTCTTGTCACGCCTCTGGACATAAGAGCTCATTCCACTAGGGAGTTCGCCTCCTCGAAGGCTTTGTCCAAAGGGGTGTCCTTGCAGGATGTTTGTGCAGCTGCAGGATGGTCTACGCTACACACATTCATCCATTATTACTGCCTGTATATTCATTCCACCCCGGGCTCGAGTGTCTTGCAGTGACCCTCGGGCCTGGGGGCTTTTTGGGCAGGCGTACCCTTGGTATGACGGAGTGGGTATTCTTGTTCCCATGCTGTTATGCTATATGCAACGTCGAAGTTCCCTTAGAAAGAGAACGTCGGGGTTACATATGTAACCCTGTTCCCTGAGAAGGGAATGAGACGTTGCATAGCATTGTCATACCAGGGCAAGCCTGTGAATTGCGTCTTCGCTTCAGATAATAGAGGCTATTGGCATGGTTCATAGGTGCAATATTTATATCATGCGACGCGCTTAATTGCCACGTCACCTGATCATGGCAGGCCTATAAGAAGTGTTACGAACCCGGTCTAGGTCGAACCGCAACATACAAAAAAAAAAAAAAAAAAAAGAAAGAAAGAAAGTTGGCAAGACCAAGATTGTGTTTGGGTTGTTTATTCTCCTTTTCACACACAGTGGTCTTAATCTTCAGAAGCCAGCCAGGCCAAAATAATAAACAAATGTCCCTCTAACTTTACCAAACTTTACCTGACTAAACTACAAGAAAAGAAAACAACAATGCACAATCTTCCCTCACTCCCTGACTAAACCCAAAACAGGAGAAAAGATGAATGAACTCAAATGTCACCGACGGCGATTATATGGCGCAGTCTCAATTACGGGGTCTATTTCTGTACTTGACCAATACATAAGTTGCATCGTGTTATAAGGCACGTGCTAAAACATATGGTTGTTACGCCTCGGCCAGCAGATGGCACCCCAGCAGCAACTAACTCTAGACACGTACGCCTCGGCCAGAAGATGACACCCCAGCATGAACTAACTCTAGGCATGTGACCTATTGTTTTGGATTCGGTTGGATTTGTTGATGATATCCCACCTGTGTCATGTTTGGTTTGATTATGGTGAGTATTTAAACCCCTCGGGGCTAAGAGCGAGTTATTGTTCTTTGTTTGAAGGTCTGTCTGTTTGCCAAATTAAGTATGGTTAGCCTTAGCCGAAGCCAGTATGATTAGCCTTAGCCGGGGATGCTAAGCGGCGCTTGATTGTTTTTGTTCTTAAATAAAGACGGTTCTCCTGCACTTACTTATTGCCTCCAAATTTGAGACAACGGTCTACAAAAAAACAAAAAGGTAACGAAAACAAAACAGTGAGTTAAGTTGGACTTTATTCAACAAATGTTGTTTTGCAGCGGGAAATGGTCCGACAGTCAATCAAGCGGCGCGTTTACCAAAGTCGCACATTTTTACAGATTTTGGAACTCGGCCACACATAAGGCGCAACGGATTATTAGGTGCACGGCCGATTTTTGAGAAAATTTAAGGCTTTTAGGTGC
>JAFFST010053972.1:378007-391793 GCA_022414735.1 Noturus placidus
GTAGGCGCTCACGAAAGGAACTAACATAATCTAAGACATTCGTAGTTGGAGGTTTCACCTGACTTGGAGACAGGAACTTTTCCTGCAAGACCTTTAAAGGTCCTCGAACAGAGTGTCCAAAGACTAACTCAGCAGGACTGAAACCAAGTGACTCTTGTACAACATTATGGATAGCAAATAATAACAAGGGAATCCCTTCATCCCAATCTTTTCCCTGAACTAAACAGTAGGTCCTAAGCATAGACTTCAATGTCTGATGGAAGCGTTCTAATGCACCCTGGGACTAAGCACTTGAGACCTAATGACGCACATTCAATTGTGTCATAACCTTCTTGAACAGAGCAGACATAAAATTTGAACCTTGGTCTGACTGAATGTATTTTGGCAAACCAAAAGTGGTACAAAATTTAACCAGATCTCTGATGACAGCACGTGACTTAATGCTACGCATGAGTATAGCTTCAGGGAACCTAGTAGCAGCACACATCAAAGTAAGTAAGTATGCATTACCAGACATGGTTCGAGGAATGGGACCTACACAATCTATTAAAATTCTTTCAAAAGGTTCTCCCATAACCGGTATAGGCTGAAGTGGAGCAGGGGGAACCACCTGATTTGGTTTCCCTGAAACCTGGCACACATGACCGGAGCGGTAATACCTGGCAACCTCTGACCTCATAACATAACCTCTGACCCCCCCAAAAAATGCTTTAACACATGATCATATGTCTTCCTCACACCAAGATGACCAGCAAGATCAGGATCATGAGCAATATTCAACACCTGGGTATGGTTTTGGAAGCACAACTTGAAAAACTGACCTCCAATCATGCTCAGAGTTCGGGGGTGTCCACTTACGCATTAATACATCCACATCAAAGAAATACGCAGTAGGACAATGAGGTAACTGTGCCTTCTCTACAGCAGCAGCAAAACAGTTAGAGAGAGAACTATCTGTTTTCTGGGCAGCCACAAGCTGTTCTCGACTAACACCCTATTTACCACACTCTTCTTCGAAATACTGAAGAAGTTTTTGATTCAGAAAGAACTCAGGGACTAGGACACAATTCTGGGTTTTCAAACAAGGGATCATCACTACACGTAAAAGAGTCTGAAATATCGACAGCGTCTCTCATTTTGCGAGCTTGGGCGCGTGCAACGACACAGGAACTGAAGACATAGGGAAACTCACGTAAAAGCTCATCGTGCCGGCAACCAATCCCGCTGCACAAGGCTGGAGCATGCGGGAACAAGATGCATGCAGTAGGGGGAGAGAAGGGGGAGGAGAAAAAGGGAAACAGACACAGACATACCAATGGCACATAGAGCAAGCAGACATATATATAATAACGTAACAGCAGAGGCATGATTTTACACAAACTTCAGATACCGGTCACGCGCGCAAGGCGTTCCCATACTGTTATGCTATATGCAACGTCTCGTTGCCTTCTCAGGGAACAAGGTTACATACGTAACCCCGACGTTCTTCTGGAAGGTTCTCCTCTCTCCACAGAGACATGCTGGAGCTCTGTCACAGTGACCATTGGGTTTTTGGTCACCTCCCAGACTAAGGCCCTTCTCCCCCGATCGCTCAGTTTGGCTGGGCGGCGAGCTCTAGGAAGAGTCCTGCTGGTTCCAAACTTCTTCCATTTAAGGATGATGGAGGCCACTGCACTCATTGGGACCTTCACTGTTGCAGAAATGTTTCTGTACCCTTCCCCAGATCTGTGTCTTGATACAATCCTGTCTCGGAGGTCTACAGACAATTCCTTGGACTTCATGGCTTGGTTTGTGCTCTGACATGCATTGTTAACTGTGGGGCCTTACATAGACAGGTGTGTGCCTTTCCAAATCATGTCCGATCAACTGAATATACCACAGGTGGACTCCAATCAAGTTTTAGAAACATCTCAAGGATGATCAGTGGAAACAGGATGCACCTGAAATCAATGTAGTGTGTCATGGCAAAGGCTGTGAATACTTATGTACATGTGCTTTTTTTTTTTTGTTTTTTTGTTTTTTTAATACATTTTCAAAGATTTTAAAAAACTTCTTTCACATTGTCATTTCTGGGGTATTGTTTGTAGATTTTTGAAAATAATGAATTTAATCCATTTTGGAATAAGGCTGTAACATAACAAAATGTGGAAAAAGAGATGCGCTGTGAATACTTTCCGGATGCATTGTGAATAGGAATGAAAAAAGTGTATTTAGAGAGAGTTTGTCAAGATACTGATATTATATTGATATTATACTGATGTCATATTGTCCAGACCTAACAGATGTATACAATAAATTAAGCCTTATTAGGACTGATTTTTTAAATAAGTCATACAAGGCTGAACCAATTAAAGATGTCATCTGATGTTTCTCAACAGTCAGAACTCACTGAGATACATCATATTTGTCCTTAAAATTAAAGACAAGTCAAAAAAATATACTGCAGTATGATACAGAAAAATAGGCTACAATATCTAAAGCTCAGGCTCCGGAAAACTCTTTCCTTTGTACAGCAGCTGCTTTTCTTTGCTTCAATAAAAACCTAATCCAGTGTGATGACAAGCCGTAAACAACAGCAAGCCAGTACTGTGGGACCATGAGAATATTCTTTTGAGAGGAAGGCCATTAGGTCCAAGGCTGTACTTCTTATTTCTGATCATTAGCACATGGTTGGTTGTTGCGTGTGTGACACAGTCGGTAGAGCGGGTTGTCCGCTAATCCACTAATCGTGGGGTTGGTGGTTCGAATTCCGGCCCGGGTGATCCCATGCCGAATGTCCTTGGGCAAGACACTGAACCCTAAGTTGCCCCCAATGGCAAGCTAGCACCTTGCATGGCAGCTCTGCTACCATTGGTGTGTGAGTGTGCTCTCATTTGTAAGTCGCTTTGGATAAAAGCGTCTGCTAAATGAATAAATGTAAATGTAAATGTGACGATGCCAGTTTTTCTACAGACAAAATCATCAACTAGATTTTTTTTTTTTTTTCCATAGATCATGTCCTCACGTGATTGATTCTTTCCCTTCCACTGAAGCACTCGACTCCAGTTATGGCTTCAACTTACAGTTTAATTACAGTACCATGTTATCATTAAATAAAGCTGAGGATAAAGATGAGTCAGTGGAGATCTGAATGCAGTGTAGTTAAACATAATTATTTTGAAGGGAGATGGTATATGCTCTTGAAGCATGTTAAGTCAAATCAAGTCATTAGCTCCACCAGAAAAACATCTGTCCTGCCAGTCCTGTACACAGCATGTGTTTAATCAAAAATGAAATTTCCCTCAGACACTGTAGTCTCTAAATAGTTTCTTCATGTCAATACTGTTGACAGTAATCTCCAGGCTGTGTAAATTGACAAGGGTAATTGAAAGACAGAACCACTGGTCGGTTTATTGTTTTTAAATAAATCAACACATGACAATCCTACAATCATCCCTGCTATGAAATTGCTTCTAACTTATTGTGTGTTTGTCACTATTTTGAATCAATATCATCGATCGGAGACTGTTTGTATTAATTCTCAGTCTAATAATGATTTGTCTTTGTAAATCCGTGCACTGATTTCCCCTGTGTAGGAATAGAGGTGAGACACACAGCAAAAAAATATTATATCACGATACTTGAAGACATTTGTACGGTACACAGTATGTATTAGGATATATAGGTTTGCTAAACAAGCAAGCAGCAACACAGTAGAGTTATTTTTATGTAAATTATAAGAATAATAGTAATAATAATAAACAGAAGAAGATGAAGAACATTAATAATAGTCTTCCAAGCATTGTGTGCTTCATTGTGTGAATTCAATGTGCCTGGATCCCTAATTAAAAATCACATTTTTAATGTCCTTCTTTTATTCATGTCCTAGACAAATGAGCACAGAAAACCCAATAAAAATAAGAGTAAGCATAAAAAACTGGTGACAATGTTTACAATGCAAAATTTTTACTACAAAAAGAAAACAACAACAAAATAAAATTTCTAATGTGCTACAAATACGTTCATACATTTATACATGCTACATTAACACATACAGCGGTTTTATCGCTGCAAGTTGCCAGTCATTGTACTATGAAGTCACCAGTAGGTGCTCCTACTACTGGTTTCCATAGTAACATTGAACAGTGGGTGAACTAGGATCCAACTTTTGACAACAAACTAGTTTTCTTGCTAAAATTAATCCTTCTGGAGCAAGAGTATATATGAGTATAATAGTATATATGTATCATATCCTACGAGATGAAGGAGAAGCAGCGTGTGCTCTTTGCCATTCCAGAGATCTGTCTGCGATGAAAGTGCAAGTGCCAATTAGCTTAGCTTTCCTTATGTCTTCGGCTGCAGCCTCCATGTTTCCTTGGTGAAATGTCTGACTTGGCGCTGCTTGTGCCAGTCACCAAGACCACGTTCGTCGGCCTCAGATCCTCACTTTCATTGGTAGCCACTGCACCAAGTTGCTCCATATTTGCATGAAGTTAAACTTTTCTCAACTTTGTTGCTTCGCTGGACACGCCGATATCTAGATGCCAATGGTCGGATGTCACCAGCTCTCATTGTAAACGAATGGTCTCCGGTCACTTTGTCACTGCGAGTAGCTTTAATGTTCCATAAAACACTAAAAGTAAGAGCTATTTTTTAATGTTTAAAACAAAAATCTCATCCTACAAAAATCCTATTTTTGACCAACAAAAACAATCACATTTGTCAATTCCTACTATTATTTAATGCACATAAAACACTACAAATAAGAATAAATTAAGAAAAATCTGTACAAAACGTTAAAATTTGACAATTAAAAATATTTACAACGAATTTGTAACATCGGCTTCTTCCATTTAGAAGACAATAACCAAGATATCTCAGAAAAGTGAATTGTAACTTAATTTATCCCAATATTGATATTATGTCCTCATCATATTGCTCAATATTGCCCAATTAAATTCCGACATTTAATGTTTTTGGCTTTAATTTGATAGAAAAGAAGGTCATTTAAAATGTTAAATAAATAAATACATAAATAAATAAATACATAAATAAATAAATAAAGATTGTGACAAGGCACTTTATGCATTATTTCAGCAGTGTGTAGAGAGAACCTTGATTCGTGGTGAAGACAAGGCCACTGTGATTCACTCTCGCAGTGATTAATCTGAATGCGCGAGTGTTTGCCCCTTCTATTTCTCCCTTCACCACCATCTAGTAGAATCCCAGGAACAGATTTCATATCAGTGCATGCAAATGCATTAATCTGGCTTCATTGGAGCAGACACTGGAGGAAAGAAAGGAGCGATTTTTGTAAAGCATGTTGGCATATCTTACTGTCAGCATAACCCATGGTAACATTGATTGAACATCCAACGATGAAAAGATTTAGTACATCAGGCCGGCTCTTATGAATAGGAACAGATATTTTTTTTTTATGTGTCCTTCAGAGAAGTTCTTCTTCTGTAAAATTGGAAAACGACTATGTATTGAAGACAGCAGAGAAATGAAAATGATGCCCAATGCAAAATGAGTTCACTTAAGTAAAGCAGGCAATACCTATAACTCATTTGATTAAAATTAAATGTCTGCATGTCTAATTGTTTTTGCAAAGGTCAGAAAGTTAGTCAGGAATAAAATTCAGACTAAAGCTCTGTGTGGTTTTTAACTCGTTGACTTTTGCAATAGTTGTATCATAATAGAGGTCAAGAATGCTGATCACATCATTCCTTATATATATATATATATATATATATATATATATATATATATATATATATATACAGTATATATATCAAAAAAGATTGGCTGCCATATTACTTCTTCCTCTCAGCGGTGAGAGGAAATGTAAATGTAAATCGATGCCTTATACTGTATGTACCTGACATACCCAGTGAAAATTCGGTAGAATTTTATGTATAAGAATTTTTGGAAAACTTTTTGTTGATTTAAAAGTCATAAAGAAGTGTACAAAATGTATAAAGAATGAGAGGTCACACTGTATATAATGGTATTCAGTGGTACAAATGGTCTAATACATGTGACAAACAACAAATGATATCTGACTTAACACAATATTTTGATTTATTGAATGTTTCACATAATATATTTCATTGATCCAACCACCCCCAACCCTCCTCTCCACCTACCCACATGGGGAGAGTAAGACAAAGTAAAACAAATAAATAAATTAAAATAACTAACGTTTTAGCATGTACAAAGCTGGCACTGTTTGTCAGAGCACTTAATCTTTCAATGCCTCTGTGCCTCTGCATATGGGAACGCCTTTGGTGCTGGTCCATTTATTGATATTCGCCAACATGCAACCAGGTGCTCCCTTTCAAACGGTTTCTCGGGGCAGTTTTGACCTGAAAAACAGATGAAAAACAGGCACTTAGCTTTAAATGAACTATACCGAAATTAGATGCAAAATACATTTAGTGCTGAAAGAAAGATCAAATTCTTCACTTACCCTGTTCATGGTTAACACAGTTAACACTGGAGATGGGAATGATTTAAAGTTTTTCAAGTTTAACCTTGGTTAAAGTTAGTAGTCTTAGTGGGAGTTAGTAGTGGGGTGGCTGTGGCTCAGTCGGTAGAGCGGGTTGTCTACTAATCCACTAACCGTAGGGTTGGTGGTTCGAATCCCGGCCCGGGTGATCCCATGCCGAAGTGTCCTTGGGCAAGACACTGAACCCTAAGTTGCCCCCAATGGCAAGCTAGCACCTTGCATGGCAGCTCTGCTACCATTGGTGTGTGAGTGTGCTCTCATTTATAAGTCGCTTTGGATAAAAGCGTCTGCTAAATGAATAAATGTAGTCTGTCTTTTTACATTTATTCATTTCTCTTTTTAACTGCCATAGCCCCAAAATAGCATAGTTATCGCTTTCTTTCATAGGATTCAATGCTATGTAGTGCCGAAAATGACATGCAGGCAAACATACTGTATATATTGTAACCACGAAGTAAGAATTTGTTCCCTCCTTTTATTACTTTGTTCCCATGTTTTAGTACGAATTAAGAACTCGCCCCTCGTTTTGATTGAAGTAAATGAGAGAGCAAATTAGTACAACATAGCCACAATTTACTAAAGAGAGGGAACGAATTCTTAATTCGTTGCCACAATATTTATATTTTTCCCGCATGTCATGTACGGGTCTCCGTACTACCAAGAATTACACAGTAAAGAGAAAATATGGAGTTGCTTTACCAGGTCTTTTATAAAGTATCCACCTTGTCAGCGGGTTCTGACGTCAAACCGAAGAACGTGTCTGGAACACCATTCTCATGATAGCAGAGCGAACAGGCATGAAAGGGGTAGAGCGGTTTGAGATTATCCACTAGTTAATCGATCGCAGATGTTGTCGTTATCTCGGACAGATTTAAAAATAATAATAATAATAAATGCAAAAATGGGTCGCCAAATATACTTGGCTGGTCAATAATATACCTGGGCGGGCCACCCAATTAAAGTCTATGTGTGGGAAGCACTGGTATTAAATGACTTAAGTTTTATTTATATATTTAAAAACAAAAAAAAACTTTAATTGTAGGTAAAAAAAGAAAAAAGAAAATCGAGTATTTTGAGGGCTATTTATTTATGTTACCTATGATATGTTATCACTCAGTGATTGGTTATTCTGTAGACAAGAGTGATCAGTGATTAGTCATTTGGTAAACAATGGTGATCAGTGATTAGTCATTTGGTAAACAATGGTGATCAGTGATTGGTCATTTAGTAAAAAAAAGGTGATCAGTGAGTAGTCATTTGGTAAACAATGGTGATCAGTGATTGGTCATTTGGTAAACAATGGTGATCAGTGATTGGTCATTTGGTAAGCAGTGGTGATCAGTGATTGGTCATTTGGTAAGCAGTGGTGATTAGTGATCGGTCATTTGGTAAGCAGTGGTGATCAGTGATTGGTCATTTGGTAAGCAGTGGTGATCAGTGATTGGTCATTTGGTAAACAATGGTGATCAGTGGTTGGTCATTTGGTAAACAATGGTGATCAGTGGTTGGTCATTTGATAAGCAGTGGTGATTAGTGATTGGTAATTTGGTAAACAATGATGATAAGTGATTGGTCATTTGGTAAACAATGGTGATCAGTGATTGGTCATTTAGTAAAAAAAAGGTGATCAGTGAGTAGTCATTTGGTAAACAATGATGATAAGTGATTGGTCATTTGGTAAACAATGGTGATCAGTGATTGGTCATTTAGTAAAAAAAAGGTGATCAGTGAGTAGTCATTTGGTAAACAATGATGATAAGTGATTGGTCATTTGGTAAACAATGGTGATCAGTGATTGGTCATTTGGTAAACAATGGTGATCAGTGGTTGGTCATTTGGTAAGCAGTGTTGATCAGTGATTGGTCATTTGGTAAGTAGTGGTGATCAGTGATTGGTCATTTGGTAAGTAGTTGTGATCAGTGATTGGTCATTTGGTAAGTAGTGGTGATCAGTGATTGGTCATTTGGTAAACAATGGTGATCAGTGATTGGTCATTTGGTAAACAATGGTGATCAGTGGTTGGTCATTTGATAAGCAGTGGTGATTAGTGATTGGTAATTTGGTAAACAATGATGATAAGTGATTGGTTGTTGTGGAAACATTGGTGATCAGTGAACAAAACATCTGCTGAACAAGTCGCTAGATTTGTCACTACGCTGTCTATAAATGAGTCTATAAAGTCATAAAATCTAGCGACATTGAGAATGACTTTCAGATGGATCTGCAAAGGGTTCTATGTATTTATGTATAGTGTTCAGTTACAGCTAAATGGTCAGCGCAGTGTGATTTCTAACACCTTGTGCTATTGCTCTTGTTGAACCCGTGTCCAAAGGTAAATGTCTTTATGTCATTATCTGCTTATGCTATGATGCACTTTAAACACCAGCATACCCAGCATGCCCCTGACGAGGACTTAGCTAATGGGATATGGAAAATCCTGCACTAGCCCCACTCTCCTCTCACTGCTGATTACATTTGGCGTCTTAAAAGCATGAAGATTTGCTTTCTAACACCACATAAACTGCACCACTGTGGAGGATCTGGATCTTCCCTAACACATGCAGAACGCAGTTAGTCCATGTGTTAAATGGGATAGAAGCTTCACAAGTTGGAAGGCCAACCCCTTAGAGTCCTGCACTGCCAGTTGGCTGGGAGCCAGGAAATAACTGTGGAGGGAAAGTGGTTGCGAATCCATTAGCTCCAGCTCTGAGCTAGAATGAGCGGCGGCTTTAATAGGACGGACAGGGGAAATGCAGAATCACTCATGGGCTTAGCCGCAGCATAAATGTGCACGTGGGGAGGTTGTTTGTGCTGCTGTCTGTTCAGAATAAAGATCATGCCCGTTTGGAGGGTGGGCGGATGGTTCAAAAGTGGACTGATTTATTCAGCGCTCACCCACCTGATTTTCATCTCGGGCACAAATCAGGAAAGCGATAACGTATAGTAAGGAGGGACGTGCCGACTATGTGGAGGACTCTCTGTGTATAATTAAATAAATGCGGAAATAAACGCTTGCCTCTGATTACTGTGGCACAGCGGAAACGACAGTTAAAGCAATTATCCGGCAGTCTAGATGCGCTGCCAAAGTGCTGTTTCCTTTCACACTTATGTTTTAGCCATGGCGTTTTTTTTCCCCCAGCACATCCTTTGATTGAGGATTTCTGTGAAATCTCCTAACGTGTCCCAAATGCGTGTATGTGTTCCTCAGATGCATTGTGAAACACACTTCTGAATCCGTGCTCAAATAAGGTGACGTCCCTGCCCCGATTAAGCACCCCCATTTGTATTTCGCTGTCACGACGACCGTGAAAAATGTGACAGCGCCCTGTTGCGTGATGTCCCCGTCCGGTTTATTTTTATCGTCACCGATTGACGCCGTCCCCAAAGCGCTGCCAGGCCTCTGTATCAGTGCAGCCGTTGTCAAACAGGTGTGAATGAAGGCCGGCTGAAAAGAAGAGCCTGGTCAGGGGATGGCTCACCCACCCCACCACCCAATTATCAAACGCCAGCACAGCGCCATGCTGGAGGGAGGCTGCAACCTGTTGAGGCAAGCTGTCAATTATCTCCAGGAGCCCGCTCAGCCCGGCAGCACGTGCCATTCCCTTATTGGGCTAACTCCAACACTACACACACACACACACACACACACACACACACACACACACACACACACATACACACATACACACACAGAAACCCAGAGTGCAGGGATTCATTAGCCAGCCCTTAGTCTTGCTGTCTGCTAAAAAGATTTCAGTACAATCTGAAAGATCATAGACACACTCTTACTGTAGGTGTGTCTCTTGCTCTTATTCCATACTTTTCGAACATCACTATTTTTAGCTTGTTTTATGTGTGTGTGTGTGGGGGGGGGGGGTGTTAAGCAACAGTTAAATTAACAGCCATTCACAGGCTAAAAATATTATTATTTTATTATTAATTAATATATAATGATAAATGATCATCCTTTCAATTATGAACTATAATCGAAAGTATTAGTCATCCATCTTCTATACCGCTTATCCTTCCTTCAGGGTCACGGGGAACCTGGAGCTTATCCCAGGGAGCATCAGGCACAAGGCAGGGTACACCCTGGACAGGGTGCCAATCCATCACATGGCACAATGACATACACATTCATACACTACGGACACTTTGGACACGCCAATCAGCCTACCATGCATGTCTTTGGACTGGAGAAGCAAACCAGAGTACCTGGAGGAAACCCCCACAGCACGGGGAGAACATGCAAACTCCGCACATGAACCCCCGACCCTGGAGGTGTAAGGCGAACGTGTTAACCACTAACTCACTGTGCATTATTATTATTATTATTAGTAGTAGTAGTAGTAGTAGTAGTAGTAGTAGTAGTAAAATGAATATTAATGAGTTTCTAATTTATATTTTGTATAATTAATTTACAGCTTCATTTGGATGTACCGAATGTTTAAATGCACTCATGGGCATGAACTGGCTGCCCAGCTGAAATTGTTGATTCTAAAACTGAGAGCAAACAGCATGGTGCGAAAGCGCGAAAGCTCAACGACGGACGGAGGATGCGATTTTGACAGCCGGTTTTTCCGCCATGTTCAACCATGGTCTTGGTAGCATCCAAAAACAAGTCTGGATCAGTCTCTTTACACTATCATGTGCTGTTATTCCCAGACAGTGGCTTTTATTATTAGTAACATTTCAAAGAATACGAAGTAAACCCGTGGGATGAATAAATGTGCGTGTTATTTTCAACACATGTCCCAAACAGTGGGCACATCTGAAATGTCACGCAACATCATCATGGTCACAGACTCTTCTTCTCGTTGTCCATTTGAAAAATCACACTTGGATGACGTTCCGCTAAGACAGACCTTGCAAACAACGCAAGCAGCACGATTAAAAAGCTGAACACGCTGACCAGACTCACACACTCGTGGTTGTTATGGTAACGCTGACACTGCGGCATAATAATGTTGCTCCGTGCATAAGCACATAACTTTGCACCAGATTCCATGTATCTTGCATATTAATTGAGATTGTCCAGTTTAGGAATTTGTCCTTGGAAATGAATGTTCAGATTGGTGAAAATTGGTTGCATATAAACATAGTTGCTGTGTCCTCTTTCTCTGTATCTCAGCCATCCATCTGGTATGGCGGGGTGGGGGTGTGGAGTGGTGGTGTAGGATGTATGTGATCCTGTCTGTTTCCTCAGTGTGTGACTACTTGCCTGAAGGGAAGGACCTTTGCTGGAAGACACACTGATTCTCTCTCTCTCTCTCTCTCTCTCTCTCTCTCTCTCTCTCTCTCACACACACACTGTGCCTGTTTACTGCTGGGCCCTCAAAAAGCACTCCTCTTTGTGCTTTGTGCTACACTACCTACTGATAATTATGCTCCAGGAAGGGACAAAAAGTCCTTCTCCTCCTTTCCCCCCTTTTTGTGTCCTGAAGTGCCGGACTCTGCCTACTTGTGAAGGGATTTGCTGATTGCAAATGCGCCACCTTGCTTGTGTCTTGTCACGCCTAATTAATTACTTACTGATTTACGCACCCGCATTTTTAGGCTATGTCCCAGGCACATGTGTTAGCACGTGGGTGGCTTGTAGCAGCATGTGTCAGGGGGCTGGTGGCCATCAAACAAAGCTGAACCCCGACAAAGCCGCAGCCGACGCACTTTCATGGGCCGATAATGAACTCGAGCGAGTCATCCAGCTCTGGAAGATGAGGTACACGGGTGGAGGAGGACGCGTACACGATTAATCACTTAGCAGAATTACCTCACAGTGATGAAGTAATTATACGGCGCATACTGACCAACATGGTCCTGGCTCAAGGCATTAGTCACATCAGTGCCCCCTCTGTTAATTTGGCCTTCTCCTGACAATCCAGCGCAGTTTCACGCGCAAGGGTCAGCTAATAAGGACTTCCTAAAGGTTAAGTAAACAAAGGAGTAGGTGCTGAGGAGAGAGTATGAGCAAGTGCTGTGACGTCAACATCATGAGATGAGGATTTTTGTGTGAGGTGTATCTCGTTGTAGGAAGCTGTGCAAATCCCACACTTCTTACTGTTCATCAAGAGGATGATGTTGCTGGGGAAAGCCAGGTGTGTTCCAGATAATCAGCAATCAGCCAGTGAATTAAACGAACACATTCGTGCAGCTTTAAGGACATAGGACACAGTAAGAGGAAAATCTATCCTCCTGTTTAGCACAGCCTTTGATACGGCTTGGTAACCATAGTAACAGCAAGCTCAAATAGAGCCAGGATTGAACTGTTAAATTTGGCCATGAATGAAATGAAAAATGTTTGACCACGAATAACAAACATATGAGGTTGAAAAGTTTTTAACTGGGAAACAGATGGCCATGTGCACGTTTGCTGCTATTCCTGTGTTTCTCTGCCATCGCAGCATTTGATCAAATATACGGTAATTGTGTTAAAAGACACGTTAAACATGACATAGCTACCACCCACTGCCTCCATCAAGGGGTCAACTGCTAGTATTTTGTAAAGCTTCAAAAGGCTCCGGCAGTTGCTGGAATTTCCAGCTATGCTATATGAAGAAGCGGAAGTCTTTATTTGTCACATATAGTATATATTAAAGCACAGTGAAATTATTTTTTCGCTTCTACCAGCTTTTTAGGAAGTTGTGGTCAGAGTGCAGGGTCAGCCATGATACACCGCCCTTGAAGCAGAGAGGGTTATGGGTTCTTGCTCAAGGGCCCAACAGTGACAGCTTGGTGGTGATGGGGCTTCTACCCCCGACCTTCTGATCAGTAACCCAGAGAAAAAGGTGTAGGTCCAAAACACACTGGGTAAACCCTCGACCTCTTATCTCAGCAATACTTAGGCGATGATATATTTCAGACAATGCCAAAAGCCTAAGTACTCAATTAATAGATCTTGTATAGTATCATTACTTGTATTGTTCTCTGCTTGATATATCACCTTGCTTGTATCTCTCATTTGTAAGTCGCTTTGGATAAAAGCGTCTGCTAAATGAATAAATGTAAATGTAAGTTGTGTCGTGTTTATGGATTCTCCTGGAAATCCGTTTGTATGAACCGCACATCCATACCTTTCAGGGATTTTTTGGAGCACAGATTGAATTATAAAATTTCCTAAAGTCAAGACTAATTAGACCAATTTATGTCCCCTCATGACGCAATCATAAGTCCCGTCATAAGTACCCAAGACTAATCACTTGATTGGCTACTTGTAAATTACAAACACAATAAACACCAACCTGCATGTAGCAAGTTAAATGGTATGATTTATTTTGTATATATATATATATATATATA
>JAFFST010053972.1:399008-418440 GCA_022414735.1 Noturus placidus
TTACATTGTAGCACAGTGTCATTTCTTCAGTGTTGTCACATGAAAAGATATCATCAAATATTTACACAAATGTGAGGGGTGTACTCACTTTCATAAGTGGTTGAAGATGGATGGATATATATATATATATATATATATATATATATATATATACACACACACACATTATATATACTGTATATATATATATATATACATACATACACAGTATATAATTTTTTTTGTGAAATAAAATGGATGATCTGAATGTTTAGGTATTAATGAGAGGAATGCTGAAGATGCATTTTATGCCTACTACATTGTTCTCATAGGATCGCCTTCGTCTTTCACTGCCATTTTGTATTAGACTTTTATTTGAACCCATTAATCACAGCTTGCCAAAACGTTCCTGTCACAGTAGCTGAATATTCCTTTAGTCACCTTGTGAGATTTGTGTGTATGGGTATCATTTTCAGGCCCAGAGAATAAGAAGTAATATCACAAAAGCGGGCTGCATCCAAGGAGGTCTTCTGTGGCCTGAATTAGGGGGAATTCATTGTGTGTGTGTGTGTGTGTGTGTGTGTGTGAGAGAGAGAAAGAGAGAGAGGTGATGGATGAAAGAATGTTTACATTAGAGTCTGCCTAGCCCCGGTCACACCGTCTTGTCTCCCAACCTTCACGAACGCACAGGCTGATAACGTCTGTTCTTCTTCCCCTAAATGAAAGAGTCACCTTTACCAATTGAAACAAATGAGAGATAACAGAAATAAGACATTAATTACCGAGCAGGTCTCCTAGCAAAGACCACAGTAATAAATTACTGTAATCAAAGATCCGTCAACTTTACTTTTATCCCGCCCTCTGATGGGGTGCTAGGAATTTGGTTAAAGCAGGACGGGGGGTCTTAATTGCTTGCAGACCTGATGTGAAAAACGAATTAACTGAGCAGTGAAAGACATTCTAATGTTGTTTTTTTTGTTACTGTTGAAAAAGTAGTGCCTCATTGCAGAGTGTGTGTAAACAGTGACATTAGGTTAAGTCATTATTTTTTTAGTCAGCCAAAAAGTCATGATCATCAAAGAAGAGCACTGAAAAAGGAACATACAATAAACGAACACTTGTACAGTGCTTAGTTCTCGATTCTGATTGGTCAAAAGGTTTGTTTGCTTTATATTTCAGTTGTTTGAGCTTCAAAACAATTCACAGATTTCTATTAATGCACAAAATATTATATATTCCTTTGTTGAGATCTAAAAAAAATGTGGAATTGTTGATGTATTTTTCTCTGAGGAGATTTTTATGGAAGGAGTCTCCAGTGTCATAGGTAAAGCTGTAACTTTTCTAACATGGGGAAAAACTTCAGGACAGTGCGCTTTGCGTGTTGCGGTTTCTCAGACATGCAGAAGATTTGTATTTATTTATTTATTTATTTATTTTTGCTTGCTTGTTGTTCTATCCTGTTTGTCTTTTAATTTCAAGAAAAAGGCTGATGGCGGCTGTGACTCAGGTGGTAGAGTGGGTTGTCCACTAATCTTAGGGTTGGCGGTTTGATTGCCGGCCCACATGACTCCACATGCCGAAGTGTCCTTGGGCAAGACGCTGAACCCCGAGTTGCTCCCGATGGCATGTTAGCGCCTTGCATGGCAGCTCTGCTACCATTGGTGTGAGTGAATGGGTGAATGAGAGTGTAAAAGTGCTTTGGAAAAAAGCTCTATATAAGTGCAGAACATTTACCAACTTGTTTTGCAGATGTTCCACAATATTAAATGTAACTAGAAATGTATAAAATGTTAGATGTGCCATTACATTTAAATGAAATCGTTGAGAAATTGTTGTGGTTTCAGAGGAATACAATACTCTGGGACATACAATTATAGGAAAATAATCAATGTCAGTGTGTCACGTTTTGCGCTGGAGAGGAACCAATCGCGGTAAGAAGGCGGCGTGGTGAACGGGAGTAGCGTGCCGAGGAAATAACTAAATCCAAATCGAAGACGATAGAAGACGAAACCAAAAACGTAACGAGGTCAGGCGATCAGGCGAACAGACTAGAACAGGATAAACAGGAATCGGAATCGATAGGCGTCAAAAAGGGTCTGGTACACGGGAAATAACTAGAAGATAATTCAATGCTTGGTAACGCTGCGGAACGAATCGGCTAGACGTATACTTCGCGTTAGGTGATTCTGACTGAGGGGAATATATACGGGTGAGTGTGGCTGGGACTAATGAGCGTCAGGTGCGGCCACTTAGTACTCTGGAGACCGAGCACGCCGGAGCGGCGGCGGTGAGTTGTGGGAATCTGAGTCCGTAGCATGCGCTTGTTCACTACTGACGGCAGGTGCATCCGGCTGCGCTGTGACACAGTGTGATAATAGTAACTCCACATCACACCACGGCTTTGTTATGTATTTATTTATTTAATTGTACTTTAACCAGTAGCTATTTGGTGTTCGTGTTTACTATATTCAAACTCTATAGTAAAATGAAACTTTTGATACAATGTCCTGAGCTTTGTGATAGGCAGCCAAGATAGGAAGGACGTATGGAACTATGCATGTTCTGTATTATGCTGTTGATAGTAATATCTTTAGTAATATCGTCAAGACACTACAATTCTTTTTTGAAATTTTTTTTTTTACAATTTTATGTCCGTGTTTTCTCTGCTGATGCAGCCTCTGGTATCCATGTCACATTTAATGATTCTTAGTCTAGTTAATAACACAAAACATCAAAAAAATTGAACAGCTCCTGAGTCCTCAGTTCAATCCTGAGCTTGGGTTACTGTCTGTATGGGGTTTTACATGTTGTCCCCGTGTCCATGTGGGTTACCACTGGGTTCTTCAGTTTCCTCTCATATTTACATTTATGGCATGTGGCAGATGCCCTCATCCAGAGTGAATTACAGAAGCGGTTTGAAATACTGATACTGGTTCACTACGCCACAGACTAAGACCACCAATGACTCAGCTTTTCGGACATCTAGGGGAAGTTAGTTACATCACCTACTGTAGGAGCCAGAACAGAGAAAAGTCTTGATGCATGCCTTCGTTGTACCCTGAGAGATGGTGTGATCAGTCGAGCAGTGATAGCAGTACCCACAAACATGCTGGTAGATGGATTCGGTAGGATAAACTGCTTCTAGGTGGAGAACACCCTGTTGACACAGTTGTCTCCTTGTTCAACTCTTAAGACCTCATGCCTATGCTGTCCTCCATCAAGTAAGAAAGACGGAGGGGGAACATTGGACTGTGCAGTTTCCTTCGTTCTGTTCTATACCACAAAAAAGTTTATAAAACAGGAAACATGGCTTTAGACACCCCATAAGCGGTGCTTCATTGTACACACTTGTGACTGTTTTTTTTTTTTTTTCTTGCATGTGTGTGTCAGAGTCAAGGTTGTCCACATGCTCAGAGCTCATCCAGACATGTGGCTTTTTCCCCATGTGCATCTCTCCACGCCTGGCTGCCCCTGCTAAGAGTAGTCAAGTGCAGTAAAGCCTGTGACAGACTAGTGCTGCAGTTTTCTCCCTCTCTTCATTCCCTACAGCCCTGACTCTACCTGCCTGGGACATCCAGTCCCACACTGCTGCCCTACAACACACTCAGCATCACATATCACACACCCTCTCCCCTAAGTGTGTATGTGTACCCGATCGCTAACATGGGCGCCTTTTTTTTGCAGCGCCAGGGAAAATGGAAAAAGCCCATCATTGCAGATTTAGCAGCAGTGCTACGCTGGATATCTCAACTGTTTTTTTTTTTTTTCCTTTTCATTCTTTACTTCTTTCTTTTTTTTTTACCAGCATTGCAGAGTAATGGCTCCAGCCTGAACAATGGCCATAAAAACAAAATCTCCCATCATGCCTTGTGCCTTTACCTGATTTAAGCTTCAGCTAACCCCCATTGCGGCTCTGCCGCCGCAGCATGAAGAGCCCAGCTGCTCCCATTTTGCCAGCCATTCTGTTAAGAAGAAAACTTTTTTTGCTGCTGTTTTTTTATTTTCTCTCCCTCTCTGCCATATAGAAAAGTGAGAACACATCTCGTAATGCGGTGGAGCAAAGAGATGTCTACACGGTAGTCCTCACTCCTCACAGCATATTGTTGTGTTTGGCCCAGGCTCAGAATAACAAGCTGAGATTTCCTCTGCTTCAAAGTAAAGATTGTAGCAGCTGTTTCACATTAGTTTGTGTTTGCAATACCGAGTCTCTGTAACTCGCTTCCTCGCTCTCGTTCTTGCCGTGTCTTTTTCACCTGGGGACACATTTAGATCCGTTAATGAGTCTACAAATCAGAAGGATGCATTATTGAATGTTAATTGCAGCGGATGTCATTTTCCTACGTTCTCCTTCTGTTTGCGCATGTTAGCAACTAAAGACAATAAATATCCATTCATCAATCCATCCATCCATTTTCTTACCGCTTCTCCTACTCAGGGTCGCATGGAACCTGGAGCCTATCCCAGGGGACTAAGCGGGGGACACCCTGGTACAAATCCACCACAGGGATCAGTGGCACACACACATTCACACACGTCCACAAAACAGGTTAATCCCTATTATACCTTACAACATACAGTAGCATGTGTAAACAGTCCTCGGTTTTTCTAGCATCAAGAGTGCATACAAATCCATCTCCACCCACCATCTACTCAAGCCAATCGGATAACGGCCACATTGCCCCAACCAATAATAGCACTTTCTTGCTCCAACCAATCACATTTTGTTTTACAATCAGGGTGGGAACGGAGTCATATTGCACCAAACTCGTGCATATCATCTTATAGCATCATTGTAACAACACCGAAAAGAAAACCAGCAACTTTATGGGTCATAAATGCACTGTAATTATAGATCAGTGGTCTAATGGATTAATAACTGATTGATTCATTAATTCAGTGAGGATTCGTTAGACCGATTCAAATCAGTAACTCTCGTGGTTTATGAGTCTGTTGATTATCCTTCCGTTATGTGGCGTGTCCACTATACAGGACCTTTCCAATGAGGGTTAGTTACAATGAGCTGTTACTATAGAAACGACAACGCATTAGAACCAGCGTCTTAATATAAACCTCTTACGGATGGAACTTCTTTCAGAGCTTCTGTTGTACAAGCTGAATTCACACGGTCCGATTCGAGAATTAAACGATGCTGTGGTTCTAATATTAACTAAGTTCTAATATTAGCCTCATTCAGCCACATACTACTTTCTCACGTAATTGCCCCCCACCCACCCACGCCCCCTACCCAAAAGTCTTGAGAGTCAACATGAATTCCACTTTGAGTCAGACTGCAAACTTGAAACCAGTCAGAACTAAAGATGGCTCAAGATTCTAGAAATGCATCGCGTGTTTGTGCATCCTGGAACAAAATTACAGTATCTGACAGGACATTTTGAAAGCATTTGTGTTCTTTAACAGGACACCTAACACCAGTGTAGTCGTGAGCAAGCATTAATGTTCCGTGAACAAACAGGGAGGCGGTGCGAGGGTCTGTGTCTGCGCATGCATGTGCGTCTGTTTGTCTAATCCATTTAAGACTGAGTGTAGGAGCGATGCAAGATATATACCTTGTAGAAATTCCTGAAATTGGTGAAGTGTGTGGGCTGCGTCAACAAAGTCTTCTAATCCCTCCAGGTTTCATTACACAAGTAGTTTGTGTTTTGAGGAAATTGAATTTGCTGTAACGGATTTTCCTCTTTTTTTTTTCTGGCTGTATATCTAGCAAATGTTTGAAGAGTTGCTTGTGTATTTGTGCACCATTGTACCATCTGATACACATACACAAATTGTTTATTTCTTTTTTTTTTCCCCCTGCCATTTCAAACTAGATTAATGTTTGTTTTTGTAGCCAGAGCTGAACATTTTCCTAGCAGAAATGAAATCCATTAACACTCTGATCTGGGCGTCAAAAGCAATGCATGTTCTCATCCAGTACATCTGGATCCCATGAGTATGAGCAGAAAACCCAAATCATTGTTTTTGCTTTTTTTTCTCCCCACTGTTGATACACGTCTTATTGCAGGTGTGTAGCTACATCACGTTTTCCCAGTACGACATGTAGCAGCATGCTCATTTTCGAGATGTAGGTAATAACAGCAGTGTTCAAGTGTTTTCCGATTATTTTTAGTGAGGACATCATGAGAAAATGGAGGACGTACAGAGCACTGAGAGATCCCCAGAATTGTGTGCTGTATTTCCATATTTTTTGGTTGCTCAGATTTTGGTGTATATTTGCATATTTCTACTGAAGGAAAACCTCCGTTCAAAACAAAGGCTGTGCTGATAACTGTGTGCTAATAAAAGGCACAATATTTAGGTAAGGTCTCGAAACTGTGGAAAAGCGTATCATTTACATACCTGGAATAAATATGCGAAACTGAAAACATTTTGGAAAAATGCTACACTCCATGTAACACTTCATCCGTCCATTTTCCATAACGCTTATCCTGTGCAGGGTCTATTCCAGGGAATTCGGGTCACAAGGCACAGGGTGCTAACCAATTTCAGGACACAATTGCACACACACCCTTTTTCACACTACGGACAATTTGGAAACGCCAGTAGGCCTACAGCACATGTCTTTGGACTGCTGGAAGAAACACCCAAAGCACAGGGAGAACATTCAAACTCCACGCACAAGAGGCAGAGGTAGGACTCGAACCCCCAACAAGGCGAACGTACTAACCACTAAGCCAGAAAGGTCTTTCAAACAGTAAAAGCAAGAATGTGATGCTAATTACCCAGATGTGTCAACGCAAACTTTGAAACTAGCTATATGAGCAGACCTAATGAAAGTTTTAGCAATACTATTAATGGCTACGGAGCTAACTGAATGATTTAACCAAACACTTGCACTGGAAATGTTGGGTGATCGCATTCAATCATGATAACTTACTGAGCTAAGCAAATAAAAGGTATGCTGACTGTTACAAAATGCTGACACTGGAGACTCCTTACACATAAATAAAGGTCTCCTTACAGAAAAACTTCACCATTTCAACAATTAAAAAAAAAAAATCTGTTTATGTGGAACATCCTCTATACATGTCACAGTGTGTCATTGAATTACATGAGTGATTTGAACTAAAAATACAGTAACTTATCGCAAATTATTCAAAGATACAAAGATGTTCAATCATCATTTATATTAATTAGTCTTCTCATGCGTAAATCTTCCGACACTCAGGAGGAGTAGCATGCAAAGGTTTTCCCAAATTTAAGGGCTTTTCGGTTTACACATACAGTCATGTGAAAAAAGTGCGCCCCATGGAAATTGTCTTTTAATAAAGTTGATGCACTCTATCAAATGACACACACAATTGACATTATGTAGTAATTTTCACAATTGTAAATGAACAAAAAAACAGATCAGTTGCAGGGAAAAAGTAAGTGCATCCTACATGTATCACACCTTCAAATCCATAAGATATACAGTATATGTTTAATTGGGTTTACGTTACATTTTAACAAAGAACAAATAAAATAGAACTTCCAAAACTCAATCCGGACCACAGAATCTCTCACCATCTTCAAAAAAAAAAAAAAACAGCTAAAGACCCATCTCTTCTGTGAACACCTAACCAACCCATAAAAAAATAAATAAAATAAATTTTCTTTTTAAATATTCTCGGGTACTTACACCTCTACTCTGCGCAGTTCGCTTCTTCTGGAACTCAATTAATGGATCTTGTATAGTAGCACTACTTGTATTGTTCTCTTCTTGATATATCACTTTGCTTGTATTTTCTCATCTGTAAGTTGCTTTGGATAAAAGCATCCGCTAAATGAATAAATGTAAATGTAAAATACAAATGATCCGATATATCAAAGTATAATCAATAGACCAAGCAAAGGGGTAAAGAAAAATAAATCAATAACATTTAAAAATAAATAAACAGACATGTAAGGGATGCGAAGACAAAGAAGAAGGAGAAAAAACGATTATAGTGCTTTACCAAGTCATATAAGGGATGCCAGTGAGGCTTTAAACTACAGCAATACAAATCCTCTTATGTCAAGTCCTAGATATGACAAAAAGGGTTCCCAAATTTTGTGAAATATTGTATCATTATTATAAATCCTACATGGCAAATAGTCTAGAGACACATATTCAAGAATAATCCTATTCCACAGCTTTGTCCGAAATCCACTGCAAATATATAAATTTTCCAGCACAAAAAGTAGGAATATTAAAGAGCTTTGTCTTGTGTACAGTAAGACCCAAAGGATAAGATATTCCTAGTAAATATATGCAGAGTCCGGAACTAAGGAGACCTCCAATATCTTGTTTATCTCTTCAGTAACTTTACACCATTGTAAAGCTTGAATGTTATGACAAAACCAGAAGCAGTGGGTAAGATTCCTTATTTCTGTCTGGCATTTAGAACACAGAGGTCAACTTTAAATCTTCTGCCTTGGACAAGTACTCAGAGACTTTGCATTTCTCCATTCATTGTCAGAAACATGTAATATTAAGTTATTTCTCCGGGATTGTTTTAAGATAACGTGTAGTAATCTTCTTAATCATGGACACAATATTATAAAAATGACTTATATATGCATTTGACCGAGTCTCAAATAGCTGTTATTCAAGGTTTGATGAGCCCACATCAGATAGAAGTGAGGTGTCCTTCTGAATAAACTTCCCTAATTGTAAGAAGTGAAAGAAATCTACCATCCAGATAATATTTTAGAGAGATCTGTCGAAAGGACATAAGAGTAGGGCCATCAAAAAAGGCCCTTTAAATTAGTGAGACCTGTAGAAGCCCAATATGGAAATCTCATATCAGTCATGCCTGGAGGGAAATCTGGGTTTTTACATATTGATCTAAAGACTGATGTCACGGATGATCTGCCCTCAATTTGTCGTATGGATTGCCATGCCCTGACTGTGTTTACTAAGTACTGGGATTTGTACACACAATTTGAACTTTCTTAATAATTTTTAACAAAAAAAGCTAATTTTTGAGTGGGATCTGTAATTGGGTGGATTC
Organism: Noturus placidus; assembly: GCA_022414735.1. Classification (NCBI taxonomy): domain Eukaryota; kingdom Metazoa; phylum Chordata; class Actinopteri; order Siluriformes; family Ictaluridae; genus Noturus; species Noturus placidus. The sequence goes on from JAFFST010053972.1 coordinate 407,981, forward strand.
TATGTCAAGCCAACGTGAGTCTGGCTCCTCAGCGATCCATGTACCGTATATTCCGCACTATAAGGCGCACCTAAAAGCCTTAAATTTTCTCAAAAATCTGCCGTGCGCCTAATAATCCGTTGCGCCTTATGTGTGGACTGAGTTCCAAAATCTGTAAAAATGTGCGACTTTGGTAAACGCTTCGCTTGATTGACTGTCGGACCATTTCCCGCTGACACAGGGACATAATACGTACACTACGTATGCTGGCAGCGATAAACCAATCAGAGAACATTACGTAATACGTACAGTACGTACGCTTACCTCCACCACGCCTTTGGTAGGTATACTACCGGTATGTTGCAAAACAACATTTGTTAAATAAAGTCCAACTTAGCTCACTGTTTTGCTTCCGTTACCTTTTTTTTTGTAGACCGTTGTCACGAAGTTGGAGGCAATAAGTAAGTGCAGGAGAACCGTCTTTATTTAAAAACAAAAACAAACAAGCACCGCTTAGCATCCCCGTCTATGGCTAACCATACTGGCTTTGGCTAAGGCTAACCATACTTCATTCATTCAGCAAACAGACAGACCTTCAAAGAACAATAACGCGCAATGTGCTGTTAGCCCCGAGGGGTTTAAATACCCAACATAATCAATCCAAACACGGCACAGCTGGAATATCATCACCGAATCCAAAACAATAGGTCACATGTCGAGTTAGTTCATGCTGGGGTGCCATCTGCTGGCCGAGGCGTACGTGTCTATAGTTAGTTCATGCTGGGGTGCCATCTGCTGGCCGAGGCATAACAATCGTATGTTTTAGCACGCGCCTTATACCATGGTGCGCATTATGTATTGGTCAAGTACAGAAATAGACCGCCGTATAATCCATACGTATAATATACGGTATTTATATATCGCAGGTAGGTGCTAAGCTGATATGTATTTAATGTCTGGGAGACCCATCGTCCCATGTCTCCCGGAAGACTTCATATATTCCTTCAAAGACGGGGTCCTTTCTTTGTCCATATGAATGAACTAAACCATCTGTCCTCCTCTTTCACCGTTTTCTGTGAGAAGAGTATTGGAATCATCTGAATTGGATAGAATGATCTAGGTAACACGTTAATTTTTTAAAGGGCAATATGCCCTATCCATCAAATAGGAAGCCTGGTCCATCTTTCCAAATCAAGTTTAATATGGCTGAGAAGATGAGTAAAATTTTATTTAAACATCTGTTTAAACTTAGGCAATATACGTATAGGTATACAAAACCTGACGGAGAACAATTAAATGGAAAGAGCAGTAAGGATGTAAGAGCGCCTTCGAAACTACCCAATGACATGGACTTAGGTTTACCAAAATTAATCTTATAATGCTCAATTCTGTAAAAACATCACTAAGAGTACTTGTTGAAACCTCTAGCCTGGTTAATAAAATAAGACTGTCATCTCCAAGAGTAATTTTATGTTGCCTATTGGATACATTAAAACCATGTATTTTGGGATTAGTCCTGATTGCTTCGGCCAGCGGCTCAATTATTAACACAAACAAAAGGGGCAAGAGTGGACAACCCTGGTGCGTTCCCCTATTAATCCGAAAACTGTTCGAGCGCAGACAGTTTGTTATAACAGCTGCTAAAGAGTTTGTATATAATAATTTAACCCAAATAATGAAATTAAATGGTAAATTGCACACTTATATAGCACTTTTATCCAAAGCGCTTTACACTGTGTCTCATTCACCCATTCACACACACACTCACACACACACACACACACACACACACACACAAATGTTAGCAGAGCTGCTATGCAAGGCGCTAACTTGCCATCGGGAGCAACTTGGGGTTCAGTGTCTTACCCAAGGACACTTCCGTGTGTGGTGTCATGAGGGCTGGGAATCAAACCGCCAACCCTACGATTAGTGGACAACCCGCTCTACCACCTGATCCACAGCCGCCCCACTTATCTTCCAACCCAAATTTTGACAATGTAAAAAAAGGTGAGGACATTTGACAGGATCGAACACTTTTTCTGCATCCATAGAAATCACAAGACTGTCCACTTTATGCTGCTGTGAGAGCTGAAGACCAGGGATTTTAGACAAGATCTTAAAGTCAGTGTTTAAAAGAGATACTGGCCTGTAGGAGGCGCAATCTTCAGTTGATTTCCATTTTAAAGCAATATTTGCATCACAAAGAGAGGGTGGGAGGGAAAAGTTAAACATTTCTATAAGTGGGTCATCTCACAATTTGCTAAGTTCTTTATAAAATTCGTTACCCAAACCATCCTGTCCTGGGGTTTTGCCCATCTGCAGTCGCTTAATGACTGACAATATTTCCTCTTTCAAGACAGAAGTATTAAGGGCTTTTTGTTGTTCAGCCCTTAAAGAAGGGATATTTTCGCAAAGAAAACATCCAGACAACTCTGGGGTTAATCCTCAGATTTATATAAATTTTCAAAGCGATTATTAATAATTGAAGTCTTAGAGAAGGGAAGCCCTAACTGGTCTTTTGTTGACAAAATTGTTTGAGAGTCTGCCTTTTTCTTAATAAAGTGTGCTAGATATTTCCCTGCCTTGTCAGGATGTTCATAAAGCCTTTGATTAGCATGACTAATCCTCTTCTCAGCCTGTCCCACAAACAAAGGACTTAAAGATGAACATAACGCAATCACTTCTTTTAATCTATCTGAATATGGGTTCTGAGTGTATTTAGGTTTTATTTAAATATATATATATATATATTATTCTGACACAAAATAATAAAATATCCTTAAAGATAAAAGCGTTAATTCGCCAATGCTTAGCTTGAACTAGATGATCACGGGGCTTCAAATGAAGGAAAAGAGGTGCATGGTCTGAACTGATGATATTACAAATTAAGGTGCTTCCTGAAAAGTGCAGTATTTGTTTAGGAGGGAAAAATAATCTATTCCTCTATGGCAAGTATGCTGTTTAGTGAAAAAGGTCATACACCCACAAACCCCAAATACTCACATAATGAATTAATAAATTTAGCTTCAAAAGACAAGGCACATTGTCTATAGCTGGATACAAATGACAACTTTACATTCTAGTTGCTTAGTAAATGCAGAACATCACATGGATGACCATCCATGTACACCCCTCACATTATTGTAAATATTTGATGATATCTTTTCATGTGACAACACTGAAGAAATGACACTTTGCTACAATGTAAAGTAGTGAGTGTACAGCTTGTGTAACAGTGTAAATTTACTGTCCCCTCAAAATAACTCAACACACAGACATTAATGTCTAAACCACTGGCAACAAAAGTGAGTACACCCCTAAATACAAATGCCCAAATTGGGCCAAAGTGTCAATATTCTGTGTGGCCACCATTACTTTCCAGCACTGCCTTAATCCTCTTTGGCATGGAGTTCACCAGAGCTTCACAGGTGACATCACAGAGCTGGTGGATGTTAGAGACCTTGTGCTCCTCCACCTTCCGTTTGAGGACGCCCCACAGATGCTCAATGGGGTTTAGGTCTGGAGACATGCTTGGCCAGTCCATCACCTTCACCCTCAGCTTCTTTAGCAAGGCATTGGTCGTCTTGGAGATGTGTTTGGGGTCGTTATCATGCTGGAATACTGCATACTGATCATGCTCTGCTTCAGTATGTCACAGTACATGTTGGCATTCATGGTTCCCTCAATGAACTGTAGCTTCCCAGTGCCGGCAGCACTCATGCAGCCCTGGACCATGACACTCCCACCACCATGCTTGACTGTAGGCAAGACACACTTGTCTTTGTACTCCTCACCTGGTTGCCGCCACACACGCATGACACCATCTACATCAAATAAGTTTATCTTGGTCTCATCAGACCACAGGACATGGTTCCAGTAATCCATGTCCTTAGTCTGCTTGTCTTCAGCAAACTGTTTGCAGGCTTTCTTGTGCATGATCTTTAGAAAAGGCTTCCTTCTGGGACGACAGCCATGCAGACCAATTTGATGCAGTGTGCGGCGTATGGTCTGAGCACTGACAGGCTGACCGCCCACCCCTTCAAATTCTGTAGCAATGCTGGCAGCACTCATACGTCTATTTCCCAAACACAACCTCTGGATATGACCCTGACCACGTGCACTCAACTTCTTTGGTCGACCATGGAGAGGACTGTTCTGAGTGGAACCTGTCCTGTTAAACCACTGTATGGTCTTGGCCACCGTGCTGCAGCTCAGTGTCAGGGTCTTGGCAATGTTCTTATAGCCTAGGCCATCTTTATGTAGAACAACATTTCTTTTTTTTCAGATCCTCAGAGAGTTCTTTGCATGAGGTGCCATGTTGAACTTCCAGTGACCAGTATGAGGGAGTGTGAGAGCGATGACACCAAATTTAACACACCTGCTCCCCATTCACACCTGAGACCTTGTAACACTAACAAGTCACATGACACCGGGGAAGGAGAATGGCTAATTGGGCCCAATTTGGACATTTTCACTAAGGGGTGTACTCACTTTTGTTGCCAGTGGTTTAGACATTAATGGCTGTGTGTTGAGTTATTTTGAGGGGACAGTAAATTTACACTGTTACACAAGCTGTACACTCACTACTTTACAATGTAGCAAAGTCTCATTTCTTCAGTGTTGTCACATGAAAAGTTTATAATCAAATATTTACACAAATGTGAGGGGTGTACTTACTTGTGTGAGATACTGTACATATTCATAATACCCATGTTGTACCAATACAAAGCTGTATCCAGTTTCTCTTTTTTTAAGAATGTGAGAATTTAATTTCTTTTCACAGGTGTATAAATCCCAGTGCCATTCCAGGAGCATATCTTAAAGCTCAAAGGAAAAAGGAAAAAAAAAAGACACAAACATATTGTGTACTGACTTATGAAGCCAATGTTGTGCATAGTCATAAGATATGATCAAAAGGTCTCTAAGCAATACAAAAGGCCATGTTGCAGCGAAATTTCTTTTAGGTAGACTCGGATATTTCACTCAATGACAGCAAATAGCTGTCCACCACCGATGGGTCAGCAAAGACCTTAACAGCTCCTTGATATCGCAGTTTGAGAAGGGCAGGGTAAATCTGAGCATGTGTTGCACCGTTGGCCCACAGTTTTTTCTTGACATTGTTAAGCCTATTGCGTTTACGTATGACAGCTGCAGAAAAATCTTGATAGCTTCTTACCTTAGAATTTTCGACCATTAGTGCTTGATCGCCCGAATCCCTTGCCACGGCAACAGCAGTCTCTTTATCCGAGTAGTTATGAAATCTCACCAGGACTGTATGGGGATATTGAGATGTTGATTTAACAGGACCAGTGAGAACACAATGTGCCTTGTCAATCGTCAGCCGCCCAGTTTTCGTTCAAATATTTCGAACATTCAGAAGGCAGGATTTGAAAAACTTTATGGTGCAATCGTCCTCAATCTTCTCAGGAAGCCTGATAATGCATACATTTCTCCTTCTCCCTCTGTTCTCCAACTCATCCAGCTCACAGGCACTTTACTCCAGTGCTTTCAGTTTGTCCTCGGCTGGGGAAACAGCATCCTCTAAGGCTGCAACATTTGAGAGAGTGGACTTAGCTTTTCATCGATTACTTTCTTAATATTGTCCGGAATTTTGGTGATCGCTAAAAGAAGAGCGGAATCAGATGGATTGTTAGCATCTGGGCTAATCCCGGCACTGTCCTCGGCAGGCCGAGTAGCCTCAGATTCAGGTTTGCTCAAGATTTTGTTGTTCCTTTAAGCCATAATGTTCAGCTGTCTTAGAAAATGTGTCTATACTCATAGCAGATTAAACCTCTAGCCGTAGTTAAACTGACACTCACTCCTTTTCAAAGTAATGAAAAAAATTAGTACGTTGAACCGTAGCGCTTGCAAAAGATGACCATCCCCTAAGCCGCCATCTTGAACCCCTCAAATCCATAATATTAGAATCAGGTGTTGATGATTGGGTGCCAGCGGTTAGAATCTGCTTAGGGAGTGTAGGTGGAACCGGTCTTATTTAGCGCTTTGAGAGGCTACTTTTAAAGGCGCTTTATAAAATAAAGATTATTATTATTATTATTATTATTATTATACCCCTCTCATATTTACTGACTCGCCTTCCCTTTGCTATTGAGGCGTGTGGTGTCATCATGCAAAGATCTGAAGAGTTCTTTAAGGCCTTCAGAAAAGTGGTTGTGGATGTCTAAGAGTCTGGCAAGGGATTTAAAAAGATCTCCAAATTATTTGAAATACATCATTTCACTGTAAGGAAAATCATCAAATGGCGCAGATTTCAAATGGCTGCTAATTTGTCTAGGACTGGTCGTCTCAGAAAATTCAGCCTAAGAGGAGTCCATCTGATGCAAAAAGAAGTCTCCAAGAACCCCAAAATGTCATCACAGGATCTGCTAGGAAGTCTTCCAACTGTTGTTGTCAAAGTGCATGCTTCTACAATCAGAAAGAGATTTGACTGCATGGGAGGCATGCCAGGAAAGTCTACAGTTTGTCAATGAGCATATAGGCAAAGACCAGACCTTTTGGAATAATGTGGTCTGGACAGTCGAATCAAAGATGGAGTTGCTTGGCCACAGTAACAGCAGACATGCTAGGACAGACTAAATACAGCCTTTCAGGAGAAGCACCTCATACGAACTGTGAAGCACAGTGGTGGATTTGTTGTGGTTTGGGGTTGCTTCACTGCCTCGGGAACCAGACAGCATGCATTCATTGATTCAACTATGAATTCTGCATCATATCAAAGAGTGCTTGAAGATAATGTGAGGCCATCTGTCCGAACACTGAAGTTGAACCGAAAGTGGACCTTTCAACAGGATAATGGTCTTAAGGGTTACTAAGCCCAAGTGTTAATGGCCTAGTCAAAGCTCGGATTTGAATCCCATTTAAATGTTGTGGGGGGATTTAAAACGGGCAATACATGCAGGAAAACTCTCAAACATCGTGCAACTGAAAGAATATTACATGGAAGAGTGGTACAAAATTCCAACAATTATGCAAAAAAGTTTAAGTTATTTCTGCTTAAAGGGGCAATACCAAGGTCAAGGGAAGGCTGTACTTCCTTTTCAACAGAAGAATATCACAATTATTGATAATTTTGTTGAATGATTGAAAAAGCTAATTTTCCTTCCTTTATTAATAGGCACTGTTTCAAAGATTATCAAATGTTTGCTTGTCAAAAAAGCCAACAATGCATATGGGGTGTACTTGTATTTTTTCACATGACTGTAAATCTGTTTGGATCCAGCTTCATAACAAGGCCCATTGTTTGTTCAAAGCACAACAAACATAAACATAGGAAACATAAACACATGCTACAAGGAAAAAAAAAAAAAAAACAGATATTGTGTAATAATCTACCCCAAAATCTCCAAATTCCACGGATTTCTGTCTGAAATCTGTTTTTTTTTTTTTTAATTCTCACTTACTCAGTTGTGTTTAATAGAGCTTTACAGAAAGCACTGTGTTTCTGGAGACCAACAGGGAAGTTCAGTTCATCATGGCACTGAGTGTGGCTGAAGAACTGGCCTTAGCTAGAATTTTTCATTAAAGTATGCTGAAATATTAAAACAAATATGAAGAGATGCACTTAAGTGTAGACTCCTAGCAGGAGAAGCTGTTATTTCTTCCAGCGGGGAACTGATATTGCGCTGCTTCCTGTGTTCATAATGAGCTGTGTGGTCACATATGAGAATGCTAATAAGATCTGAGTTATAATAAACCAATGAATAAGGCATGATTGTATTAGTTACTCTGCTTTTAAACTCTGCTTTGCGCATGAATATATGTAGATAACTGCTATATATGGTATATATTTACAGTATTTCATGAGTACAGCTTAATGGCTTTCATTTAGTTTTCTACATGCTATGCAGTCTGTTCCACTCGATCTTCAGGGAAACATTTTCATACTGCTGTAAAATTGCAGTAAAGTAATGTGATGTGTGTGTGTGTGTGTGTGTGTGTGTGTGTGTGTGTGTGTGTGTGTGTGTGTGTGTGTGTGAGAGAGAGAGAGAGAGTAGTAATTGTGATCAGAAATGGCACTTGGATGAGTTTTCCAGCAGGAAGCATCTAATTCTCAACATTACTTCAATACAACAATTTTTACTATAAATTGAATATTATATCTTTTACACTGAGCTGCCAGTTTATTAAGTGCACCTTTTCAAGTACCTAATAAACCGGCAACTCTGTGTCTCTCAGGTAGAATAAAAGTCCGATTTAAGATAGCATACCTGCACTGCTGAAGCCATGGCCTCTGCTCACAAAGGATCTTGGAATAAAGAGTGTAGATCTCAGATTAAGTGCTGCCTTGTCTGACCAAATCTTAATCACAGTGTGCTTGAAAAAAAAAAAAAACAACCCAGACCTGATGTTGAAATAGCAGTCAAGCTCTTGGAGGCCTCCTGAACAAGAGTTTAAAGCTCGAAACTGTTGTCCGAACATGATGGAACCCAAAAATTCACTTTGGGTTCTATCAGGATATCATTTGTCCCATTTTCTTTATTGTAGCTTTTGTTTGGGTTCCAGTTTGATTTGTTTCCAATCCCATTTCCCCTTCTCTAGCGGATTTTAGAGAACTAATGTGCCAACACGCCATATAGACAGATGTTTAAAATGTGGGTACTTGGTGATACAGTAAAGCTTTCTGTTGTTTTTGTTTGTTTGTTTTGTTTGTTTGAAGGTGTTTCCAGTGTCAGTGCTTTGTGACAGTGTCGCTGATTGGAGGCGGCGACAGATGCACGTGCAGATTAGGTTTAATAAAAATACAAACAAAACAGTATCTATATAACTTGTGGCAAAAACACTACGGCTAAGAATAAACATCAACCAAACACCATAAACACAGCAACAGAAGCAACAGCCAAGAAAGACAAACGCAAGACAAGGAGTGCAGCGGTGATAAATACCCGTGCTCGTTACCAAGAATGAGTTCAGGTGCAGGTGGTCATGTGACATGGTGTGGTGCAGTGGCTTCTGGGAACTGTAGTCCAGAGTTCCTTCTCTGATATTACATGACATACAGGTAAAACTGTAACTTCTGACACAGAGGAGTTTGTGCTTCACACACACACACACATATCAGATAGCCTTTAAGAATGCCTTTGACAAAAGAAAAACATACTGAAATCATTCTCATGGCTGGATCAGGAACTGGGGCAGGACTATAACAGGAAACATGGCAAGCACATCACATACAACACTCTTGCCAAATTTATTAACACAATCACAAAGACTGGAAGACAAGTGGACGTCCACGAGCATCCACTGACAAAGGCACAACCGACGTGGTGCTGGCACAACATAGTATCCTATATACCGAGACTTTAGGGGCACTCTGTATAAATGGATAAAATATGACATGTCATTCTTTAATGAATTAATGAATGAAATGTTATCATTGGGGGGTGCACGGTGGCTTAGTGGTTCACCTCACACCTCCAGGGTCCGGGGTTCGAGTCCCACTGTGCCACACCCTCTGTGTGTGGAGTTTGCATGTTCTCCCCGTGCGTCATGGGTTTCTCTGGGTACCCCGGTTTCCTCCCCCAGTCCAAAGACATGCATGGTAGGCTGATTGGCATGTCTAAAGTGTCCGTAGTGTATGAATGGGTGTGTGAGTGTGTATGTGATTGTGCTTTGCGATGGACTGGCACCCTGTCCAGTGTGTACCCCGCCTTGTGCCCCATGCTCCCTGGTTAGGGATAGGCTCCAGGTTCCCCCTGACCCTGATAAAGGAGTAAGCGGTAGAGGATGGATGGATGTTATCATTGGCAAGTTGCTATAAATGGTAAATGGTGCACTTATATAGCGCTTTTTTTATCCAAAGCGCTTGGATCCAAAGCGCTTTACACTGTGTTGAAACTGTTGTCCGAACACTTTACACTGTGTCTCATTCACCCATTCACACACACACTCACACACCAATGGTAGCAGAGCTGCCATGCAAGGCGCTAACTTGCCATCGGGGGCAACTTAGGGTTCAGTGTCTTGCCCAAGGACACTTCGGCATGGGATCACCCGGGCCGGGATTCGAACCACCAACCCTACGATTAGTGGATTAGTGGACAACCCACTCTACCGACTGAGCCACAGCCGCCCATGGTATAAGAGGAATAAAACACTTTGGGATGTGCTGTTATTGGTGGTAAAAGTAACTCGGCTGCATGTTGGACCTCATTACAATTCCAAATCATAGATTATTTTCCTATAACTGCACAACAGACCTGTCATGCTAGTCCCTTGAGTTGTTGGCACAACATCACATATTATACACTATATGATGAGTGATGACCCAGCCATCACACCCATAGAGTATATGCCCTTTCCAAAGCCAGTACATTTACATTACATTTACATTTATTCACTTAGCAGACGCTTTTATCCAAAGCGACTTACAAATGAGAGATACAAGCAAAGTGATATCAAGCAGGGAACAATACAAGTAGTGCTACTATACAAGATCTATTAATTGAGCTCCAGAAGAAGCA
>JAFFST010053972.1:425166-439171 GCA_022414735.1 Noturus placidus
GTTTAAATTGGTTTGATGTTCCGAAACACTTAAGTGTGACAAACATGCAAAGGAACAGGAAATGAGGAAGGGGGCAAACACTTTTTCACACCACTGTACACGGAGTAGATGAGAGAAGATGCAATGAGGACAGTGACGTCTGTCCAATGAGGGAATTGAATGTAGCTTAGTCTCAGCTATTAAGACACTGAAAAAGTGCATTTGACATGCTCTGAACACAGCGAGTTGGGGATATGAAACTGAAGTACTCCTTTACTGACAATATCTCAACTGCTGGAGGCACTTCCTTGTCACTGTGTGGAAAGTAAGGTGAAGTGCTTAAATAGGATCAGCTGTCTGCTTTACATTTACTGAATAGTCTGAGACACATCTTTTTGCCAGTTAGGGAAATCACAATGGTTGATTTGTTATTTTCTTTCCCCCTGTGTAATAAAATCGCTGCACAGTATGAACACTATAGAACAACATGCAATTACAGATATAATATAATAAGTCTAGGAGAACACACATTGGTCACATCGGCCCACATCTACACACATTAAGGAAATTATTTAGGAAATTATTTAGATTTTAGTTTTATCCATCCATCTGGAATCCTGAGAAGTAGGATTCAGTGAGCTCGTTCAAAGAGTATACAGATCTTTTTAACCTTTTTAGCTTTAGCCTTGATGTGTATGATCTAACAGATCTTTCGACAGAACACATCTATAACCTCCCTTGATATTGTGCTGTAAAGGGAACGTTTTTATTTTTTATTTATTTATTTTTTTTAAATAAGCTGTCATTCTAAATTTTGAACCGAATTTCTTATGGAATACACTGCAAATGAGAAAGTAGCATGAGCTCCATTATGAAATGTGATACAATTTAAGGTAATGTAAGCTCTTTAAGGGAGTCAGATTTGTCTTATTGATGGCCTCAGTGAAAATTAATTAGTTTAAACAAATCACAGCTTGTGCTTTCGGACATTTAAGTGTAACACGAACCTGTGGAACAACTTGGAATAGGGCTTTAATAGGGCTTCAATGTCTAGTGTGACTCAACCCAGCATTCCCCACTGATACCTGATAGTCACAATGACAGCTATTATCACATCATTAGTATACAAAACAGAAATTAATATGTGAGAATTAAAACACATCAGCCATTGCTTATTTTCCCATATCAGCACATCCCAATGTGTTTTAATGGATATGATGCTATGAGTTCCTGTTACCACCCCAAAGTTGACATTTTCTTTTAACAGCAGGTCCCAAAGTGCTTTATTCCACTTATACCACCAAAAATGTTAAAGATTATTAATAATTATATATTTATTTTCTTTAGAATGACATATCCAAATGACATATCCAAATCCAAAGCTTGCATGTTCTCCCTGTGTTTTGCAGGTTCCCTCCAAGTACTCCAGTTTCCAGTCCAAAGACATGTGTCGTAGACTTATTGTCATTTCCAAGATTGTCCGTAGTGTGAATGTGTGTGCAATTGTGCCCTGGGATGGGTTGGGACCAGGTCCAAGGTATCCCCTGCCTTGTGCCCAGAGTTGCTTGGGATAGGCTCCAGCCTCCCCTGTGACCCTTTGTAGGATAAGCGGTATTAATAAACCTGAGATTACAGTTGGAACTACCATCAGAGATATCGTTATAGAAAAGTTAATGAACACCTTCTGATCAGAATTAAAAAAATTAACACACTTTCTGACCAATCAGAATCAAGAATTCAACAGTGCTGTGGTTAAATATTTAAAAATTGATGTGGGATGCTGAAAAAGATGATGAAAAAGCACATCCCCTTTAAAAAAAATGTGTTATGAAGGAGACTAGTCTTTTGTCTGACAGCATCTTGGTGGAGTACATGAGTGGAGGCCAATATGAATGTCCAGAAGTGAAGAGCAACTGAGGAGATCACTTGATAGCAATGGAAAGAACCATCAATCCCAATGTCAAACCTGCATTGCAGCTTGCAGGAGAAAGAAGAAGTTCTGAGCTTTAGGTTTTGGCCAGTCAACAGAGACATAGAGAGAGAGAGGAAGAAGGAGGGAGGACTGAGCAGAATTGATTGTGCATTCAGCCCTGTCATGGACAATCCCCATTCTGCTGATAGTGTGTTTATCAGAAGCTCTGCATTATGTGATGTGTGGATGTAAGATGAGGCCACCATCTCTGACTCAGCCTTAATCTAGCCATATTTACCCACACCTGAGCCCTTTTATCTCCCTGTCGGATTATGGAATATTAATAAAAAAAAAAGAGGCAGAGAGCGTTGCTGCAGACTAGGGATGTTTTGTGACAAGAGGCTCCTAATGCACTGAAATAGCGAGTTTGTCATTGCATGTGAAAAGCAAAGAGTACAAGCATCAAGCATCAAGCATCTCCCAGGCGCTTTCGGTGGCATGGATTAGTCACCCACAAAGAAATGTAGAATTTCAGGATCATTTGCTGTTATGAGGAATGCATTAAAAGAGAGCATGCAGTCTTTTTCCTCGCTTTTTCATATCTGCACAAATTAATTGACTGTCAGTGCCTCCCCTAGCAACCTGTCTCCTTGTGAAAGGTCTATACGTTCCATGAAATAGAAATGCAGCGGCAACACATTCTATTCAGTGTGTAATTTAATTTCGCGTCTCGATTGAATGAGATTTTTGTTGTTGTTGTTGTTCAGATGTATGGGAGGAGAATGATGATATGCCAGGATGTGTAAATAATCGTTTCACACCTTACTGAAGCCATTATGTATGTGAAGGAATCACAGCACACCTTTTGAGAAATCAATGCCAGTTGTCTTTGCTGACAGTCGGACTCTTTTGAGATTACTGACAAGTAAGCGTTGAAGACTGGCATGGCGAAATGAATCCTAGACGTGGTGGCAGAGCACGGCACGGCAGCTGTACAAGCTGCCGGCCTTAGATAAGTTTCTCCTGCTGTGAATGGCAGCTGCCCACATCAATCTCCGGCTTCCGACTTCATGCTGTCGCAGCCGAGGCTTGACTGACGCGTCAAGAGTGTGGGAGGGGTCAGGAAGCCGAAAGACACTGGTGGTAGTGGGTGTGAGACCGTGATCCAGGTCACCATGGGAGAGCTCAGAGCACAAAGGTTTCTCTTACTTCTAATCAGCGCCATGCTGCTCTAAGGTTCGCATAATCAACACCTCTCAGGTTCCCTGAGAGTTGAGTGTTGTGAATTGCAGACAGGAGATTCCAAAAGTAGCACATTACAATAATTTCTTATGCCTTACATCCAGGGAGCATTGTATAAGCGATGAAGCTGGTCGCTGTGAGAGGTCGTCACAGCCATCATTTCGAAAACGCTACATTTTCTTTCATTATGAATGTGCGGCATAGCAGTAATTCATGTCTCTCCACTAATAGTCTCGCTGTGACCTAGTGATTGTTTGTGCACAACTTTTCCTGAAACCCAACATGGAGCAATTTGGAACTCAGAGGGAGTTTCTTCCCCTTTTCCAACAGGTCTGAGCCATCAATCTAGCAAAATCATGGCACTTAAATTGCACGTCCCAGCATAGAAATGCTTGCCACATGAATGGTAGTTATGTTTTGTACCTTTAGCTAGCTGGGAAAGTGAATGTAGTGTACTTTGAGAACTCATTGAGTGTATGTAATTGGATCTTGAGAACCAGGGAATGTGCCTTTGCATTGCTTGTAACTTTGGGTCCGAGTGCGTAACCTTTTTACTGACCGTATAAACACCCCATGGCATTGCACTGGGGTCTGTAGAGCGGAGTTGTTCTGCTAAAGTCTACATGCTCTTTTTGACGAACCTTTGGACGAACACTAATTTGATTACTGTATACTTGTAAAGTAAAAGGTATCTTTACAGGTTTAAGGGTCTTGCTTAAGGACACAACACTGGCAGATTGGCAGTGCTGGGATTTGAATTCACAACCTTTAGAAGAGCAGCACAAAGCATTAACCACTGAGCCACTACATCTCAGACAACATACATTCTCAAAAGAGGTACTAAGCTGTACCTTGCAGGGTACACATGATTGTCTCTGGGGATGTAAAATGGTAAATGGCACACTTATATCCAAAGCGCTTTACACTGTCTCATTCACCCATTCACACACACACTCACACACCAATGGTAGCAGAGCTGCCATGCAAGGCACTAACTTCCCATCGGGGGCAACTTGGGGTTCAGTGTCTTGCCCAAGGACACTTCAGCATGTGGAGTCAGCAGGGCCGGGAATCGAACCGCCAACCCTAAGATTAGTGGATTAGTGGACAACCCGCTCTACCGACTGAGCCACAGCCGCCCTAGGATAAGTCCCCCAAGGATGTACCCCCAAGGATAAACCTTTAGTTACCCAGGATAATGTATATATCCTGGGTATATAGTCATCCTACATTTGGCATCAAGTACCAAGGGTACCTTTACATTGTTAAGCGTACCTCAACCTTTTCAATGATGGTGTCAGCAGCGATTGACTAGACAGTCTCCTGACTAGAGTTGTTCTGAGGCACTTTCAAGTGATCACAGCCAATTCTGTGATGCTAACAAGTGAACGCTCCTGCTGCCAAAGGGCTGACGTGGAGACAGTTTGCCTGAGGGGCCTCTGGACCCACATCCAGCGTTTAGCAGTCAAAGTGGTATCCAGTCGTGTCATAAGACCCACTGGTGCGCATTGTGCCTTCAGCAATGTTCCCTTCTCTTGATTTGAATACAGTTTCAACAGTGAGGCTGCAGTTTGTTTTGAGGTTACATTATGATGAATACTAAGCAGGCAATGATGCTTACTTGAAAGGTCCCTCGCCTCTTTTGGAGTTCCCTGTTCCAAGTACACATGTTTAAACAACAGGTCTTTGGACTGAAATAAATATTTGGAGCAGCTGGATTGGTTCTTTTGTTTCTTTGACTGTTTGAAGTTCATAGGAATCCATTCATAGGAAGATTTACACTCTTGGAAAAAAAAAAAAAAAAAAAAAAAAATTTTCTTGGGTGGTACTCTTATCTTTTATACGTGTAATATGTATATTTCTGCGTGTGAATGTCTGTGTGATAATGCTCTGTGATAGGTTGGCACCACAAGTTTAAATTTAAACAAGTTCTTAATTACTAGTTTGAATTACGTAAAGTGAGTGTGACCATTTCAATTCAATTCAATTTTATTTGTATAGCGCTTTTTACAATAGACATTGTCTCAAAGCAGCTTTACAGGAATATAAACACAGTAAAAGTGAGAAATTATCCCAACTTAGCAAGCCACTGAGTGGCGACAATGGCAAGGAAAAACTCCCTAAGGTGTTAAGAGGAAGAAACCTTGAGAGGAACCAGACTCAGAAGGGAACCCATCCTCATCTGGGTAACAACAGACATTCTTAAAGAGACAATTATTGGTTTAAATGTAATCTGTTTGGCTTAGAAAAGCCTTTGTCCCAGCAGTCTGGATTTGGAATAGATGAGAGCTCCATCCAGAAGTAGGACCACCGAGACCGATCAAGCCGGTCCGGAGAGCAGAAAGGACCAGGATCTCCAACATCTCCATCAACTCATGTGTAGCTCGGCAGAATGAGAGAGGGAGAGAAAAGATTGTTAACACTGGAATTTATCATGATGGAAAGTCTAGTCAGGGTAGGCTAACCCATTTCACATTGGTATTAACATTTGTTATAAAATGTTAGCACTGATGGGAAGAAATACCAGTATAATATTAAACTAATAAAGAATAGTGCAACAGTAAACATCTCTGCTTCACTACCCTAGCGACCCGCCCTTGATCCTGCACATTTTATTCAGGACGATTTTATCCAGAAAACATACAATCAAATCTAGCTAAATTACGTTGGCATAATGTAGCTCAATTCATTCATGTGGAACTGATGTATGCAATTGAATTACGTAAACTCAATAAGTTTTTTGGGTTTTTTTTTTTTTTTTGCCGGACCAGCTAGAAGGCATTTTCGCTCACTGACTGAGCATTGTTAAAAGCACATGTGCGAGGAGTCTAAAGAGACCAATTTCAATTTCGCGCCCCTTAGCTAGCAAGCGTTGAGCAATACAAGGGACATGATATACAGGTGCATCTCAAAAAATGGAAATATTGCAGAAAAGTTCATTTTTTTCGTAATTAAATTCAAAAAGTGGAAATTTTATATATTCTAGATTCATTACACATAAAGTGAAATATTTCAAGGCATTTTTGTTTTAATCTTGATGATTACGGCTTGTACATACATCAGCTGACACGTGTGGCAAATGCTATGCAGCCAATGGCAGTTCATCAAAACTAGGCTAGTTTCCTTGTTAATACTTGAGTATAGAACTGCAACAACTAATTGGTTAAATCGATAATAATCGATTATGAAAATCATTGTCAACGAATCTCATTATCAATTAGTTGGTGATCGTGCGGTACGGGGTGCGTTTGTTTACTCACTATGCTACTTCTGTTCCGAAAACACGCTTCGGAGAGTAAATATAAAGTTTTGCCCCAAAGTACGTACTATACAATTACATTATGCACTGTGTGCTCTACCGTCTAGTGTGTGGATTTTAGAAATATTTTAACTTCCTGGAAGTAAAAGCCGCTTCCTAGTCGACGGCGCATGACGTCATACGCAAGTAATGTGATGCTGTTAGCGTTAGCAGATACGCTTTCTTCAGAACTGACTTTGTTTAGTTTACTGTTTATGCCAGCATTACCTTTCATATAAACTAATGCATAAATACTTATATAATATAAACTTATATATTAGTTTATATTATATACAAGTATGTATGCATTATTTATATGGATGCACACAAAGCACAGATTTAAACACTAGTCCTAACTGAATAATATATATACTGATGACACACATCATTGGGTTCTTTTCAGTCTGATATAATTGAACAAACAATTGTGTAAAGTTTTAGTCTGAAGTTAATATTTGTAACACTATAAATAAATGAAAAAATGATACTGGAAATTCGCCCCTCATCTGATTAATCAATTAATCTGAAACAAAAAACGCATGAACATAATCGTTCGTTGCAGTCCTACTTGAGTATTTATAAACGTAGTATTATAATTCGTTACCAATACTTTCACCTACGAATAATTTTCTCAGCATTTTTTTTCTCCTCTGCTTTTTAATACCATTTTCTGAGCACGTTAAACGTGATCAAGTCTTTCTCTTCTCTAGCTCATCTAAATTCATTAACAACCAGCTTTTGGTTACTATTTGAGACACGTGCTTGCTAATTGATGTGTACACTTTAACTAAATGCCTCTCTTCATACACAGAGAAGGGAATTTAGGTCATGATGCATGCCATTTGTGCTTTGACTCAACCCTTGAAGGAGTCATTTGCATGCGCCGTGATTATTTCTGAAGAGAAATTGAAAGAGGAAGAGAGCATGTGCAGGAGCATGTGTGTACAGACTGGCACATGGCAGCACAACACAAATAAATGATCTGGTTAAACATGGGAAGACATTTTCTGTTAAATGTGCTGAGGTCTGTGATTAAATATACTCCTCCTTTACATACACACACAAACACACACACACACACACACACACACACACACACACACGCACGAAAAACAGGAGCACCACAGGAGACTTCATGCAACGCACAAAAGTAATGATTTACTTTTCAAATGAGGAAGGTTTTTAATGTTGTATGACATCTCATTAATGTTGTCGTTAACATGCACAGTTCCCGCGTGTGCATTAAAAAGGAAATCTATTACCCATTCCATTTGTAACTTTTAAAGGCATAAGAATGCTCGGATGTTGATGAATATTTGTTAAGGATGATTCCACATTCCATAATGATGCAAATCGGTGGTTCACTTCATAAGGAAGAGTTCATTCGATTTGCATAGTGCATGCCAAGTGCAAGTCCATGCTTGTCAGAGGATGGTTTCAGCAAGGAGTCTTTGGTAAAGCGTGAATGTTTTATATATAAAAGGTAAAAAAAGAAAAAAAAAATCCAGCAAAGCTCAGCTGATTACACAATGCAGAAGTAATTCTCCATTCTTTCACAAAAAGTGTGCTGATAAATAAAAAAATTGATTAAAAAAATGATACTCAAAAGGAGTAAGCGGTTGAAGATGGATGGATGGATGGAAGCTATAATCATTTATATTATTACTAGCCTAGCTTGCTTTCTGGAGTAGATTTATTGTTAGTAATAACGATTAAATAAATAAATAAAAAACAGAGCTAGGGCTGGGTAATATGGTGATGTTTGATACCATGTCACTAGACTTTTCTGAGATATCATGTATATGGTGGTTTCTTTTTATGATAAAAAAGAAAAAAGGAATTCTAAACTGGAAGCAGCTTGTTTGATGTTAGCATACATCCATCAATTTTCCATACCGCTTATCCTACACAGAGACATGCGGAGCCTTGGGCCTATCACAGGGAACTCTGGGCACGAGGCAGGGGACACTCTGGACGGGGTGCCAACTCATCACAAGGCACAATCGCACACAAATTCATACACCAGTTCACACACCAATTCACACAGTCAGAATACAACACATGTATTTTGACTGGGGGAGGAAACCAGAGTACCCAGAGGAAACCCCGTGAATCATGGGGAGTACGTGCATATAGGCTGGAGATGGGATTCGAACCCCCAAGCCCAGAGGTGAGGGGTTTGAGTTTTGAAGATTTAAAATAAAATTCCACCAAATAATTCTTTTTTTCAAACATTTTTATTTTTAAACTTTGGAGAAAGTCAATCAAGAGATTTGAGCTGCTTGTGTTATTTGACTGTATGCAGCTACGATTAAAGTGGGTCGTAATGTTGTTCTGATTTTCAGAATGAAATATTTCAGTTCAGTTCTCCTTATATTCACTCACTTGCTCAACAAGACCGATTTTTCACCTTACTTTGTCCTCCTTATTTGTTTTTCTTTTCTCTCTCTCCCATAACTTCTAACCTAATTGTTTGGGAGCTAAACAAAAATGCTTGACGTCACTCTGCACTTTTTTGCAAGCTCTCTGCATTGACCGAAAATCACGAACGCTGCGTTACTCTGTAAAATGCTGCTCTGTTGTAAGCAACAATGAGCCAAATCTATAACAACTGTTAGTGTAAACGGCAAGCCATGTAGTGCTCTCTCTGTGAAATGCAGCGTTCCAGAATTCAGCGCGGCCTCTGTGCCCTGCAGTGCTTGTTGAGGCGAGAGGATTTCAGAGCTTCATGTACTTCACAAAGCAGCTCTCAGACAGCAAACAAATCAATCAGGGCACAATCATGTAGTGGTGCAGGTGCCGTGGTTGAAGTTCGTACAGTATATCAATGGCAGTTGGTCTATGATGGACACTTAAACGTTTGTTAAATTTCTTTCATGAAAAAGTTTCAAACGTATCAATTCAAACTTGGAAATTTGAGAAAGCATCAGAGAGGAATAGTTTAGGGATATGAATTTGAAATGTATATATTTGAACAGTAAATCCAGTAAGTACTCAGATTCCCAAGTAGGGTTAATGCCAAAAAGGTTATTTAAGTCTGGTTAGCATCAATATTCGTTTATTTATTTATTTGTTTAAATCCAGGCTTGTCATGTGTTTTGTTGCCATTTTCACCGCTAGTAGCTACTCTTTTCAGAGTGCAGCTCTGAGTTGGAATAAAAGGCTCCAGTGCAGCTGAGTAGTTCTTTGTTGCAAACCATTTTCGTGCAAACCAGACGTTTTAGTGTCTATCATAAAGTATTTACCATTGATACATATTACACGTTCTTAGTTCTTAATCTTGTGTGTGTGGAGGGGTTTAGTGCCTCAGAGGTTACCACATTTGCCTCGCACCTCCAGGGTTGGAGGTTCGAATCCCGCCTCCGCCCTGCATGTGAGGAGCGTGCATGTTCTCCCCGTGCTTCGGGGGCTCCCTCCGGATACTCCAGTTTCCTCCCCCAGTCCAAAGACACACGTGTAGGCTGATTTGAATCTCTAAATTGTCCGTAGTGTGTTAATCGGTGTCTGAATATGTGTGCGATTGTGCCCGGCGATGGGTTGGCACCGTGTCCAAGTCCCATGGGATAGGCTCCAGACTCCCTGTGACCCTGTGTAGGATAAGTGGTACAGAAAATGAATGGATGGTCAGTTCTTGATATAATCTGAGTAAATTTGGGTGCAATTAGTATATTTACAGGCATAAAATAAACTGATAATTGAAACAAAAAAAAAAGAAAACAAAATCAGATTTTGGAATTTTACACACACTTAATGGGAAATCTCCAGTCCTACATCACTGTCAGTAATTGGATCATTTATTGTTTTGGGAGGTGGGAGGAAACCATAGAACCCTGAGGTACACTAAACCGAGCTCAGGTTTGAACCACTGGTAGAGACAGTACACGCAGCATCTCTTTCCTATACATCAGTAGTTCCCAGTTCTACTCCTGGAGTAGCCATTTTCTGCACGTTTGGTGTTTTTTCCCCCTCCTGTTCCCAATTCACCTGATTCAACTCATCAGTTAATTAATGAACCTGAACTCAGCTGATCTGGTAGATTCAGAGGAGGAACATCAGCAAAATGTATAAAGTGCGTGGTACTCCAGGAGCAGGATTGAGGAATGCTGCTATACAAAATGCATTAAGAATGCATTTATAATGTGTACATTATACTGTATAATACATATCTTAGGAAACTGTTTATTAATAGTTATAGCACCATGAAGATATGATTTTCCATTGTCATGAGGTTGCACAGGGGGCATGTTGGCTTAGTGGTTAGCACGTTTGCCTCGCACCTCTGGTGTGCACAGAGTTTGCATGTTCTCCCTGTGTTTCGGGGGTTTCCTCCAGGTACTCCGGTTTCCAAAGACATGCATTGTAGTCTTATTGGAATTTCCAAATTGCCCAGGGTATGTGTGCTATTATGCCCTGTGATGGATTGGCACCCCATCTGGGCTGGACCCTGCCCGGGACCCTGCATAGGATAAGCGGTATAGATAAGGTTGCGCAATGCTTTTTAAAATCTGATCAGAAGAACCCTGTAGAAAATAATGTTATCGTGCATTGTAACACAGATATATTATCTATACCACATTGCAATGCACAGCCTGTGTTTTTAATGTTAAGATGTGACGTAAAGTAATAATAATAATAATAATTAATTAGTATAGCGCTTTTTACAATGGACATTGTCTCAAAGCAGCTTTACAGAAATATCATTTTTTTTACATTTACAAGAGACTTACAAATGAGAGCACACTCACACACCAATGGGAGCAGAGCTTCCATGCAAGGTGCTAGCTTGCCATTGGGGGCAACTTAGGGTTCAGTGTCTTGCCCAAGGACACTTCGGCATGGGATCACCCGGGCCGGGATTCGAACCACCAACCCCACGATTAGTGGACAACCCACTCTACCGACTGAGCCACAGCCGCCCTAAAGTAACTCTGAGCATTCGTACACTTTTATGCTAAAGAGTCAAATCCCGTATTTAAGGCACATAATGAAGGCAAGTGCTGCAAAATAAAACTTTAACATCAAACAAATAAAGTAGTAAACAAGTGAAATGAATTGATAAATGAATGATGCAATAAACAGCAGTGAAAACAGAACTACAGATGACAAATCAAGGTAAAACAGAAGCCTCAAGACTGGAAGAATACGTACTTTTTTTTAATTGGATTTTAAAATGTCTAATATTGTAGACAGTATGACGCCTTTCTGGTATGAGGAAAGATCTTCCATATTTGAAACTGGTGATATATTTGGTGTGGTATGTAACATGTTATAAATGTAATATGAATACGATTTGTAAGCAGTGCTACCAGATTGATTTCGAAGTATGTGATGTATCCATTTTAACTGCCAATAAATCCACAACAGAAGAAGAATAAAGAAGAGATCAAATTTAAATTCCATTGTGTTTTTTTTTTTTTGTTTTGTATTTTTTTTAACATGGGGCAATATTTATTGTAGGCTTTCTGAATTAAGTCTACTTCCAGGGCATGTTTGTGCATATGCACTGACTAACTTGATTATTGGGATAGAATCCTTATTGGATTTTCTTGTTTTTCTTCTTTTTTTTTTGTTAACGGCTTTAATCCGATATATCAGAGTATGCTGTGTGCATGACGGCTTGAAGATGAATTTTTATATTATTAGTATGCTTCTGTGCAGACTCTGTAGTCCACAGTCTCTGCCTCCAGTGCCCCCATAACTAATCACAACATTTTAAAATAAAGACTGTGACTGTGTTTCTGGAAGAAATGACATTTATTATTATTATTATTATTATTATTATTATTATTATTATTTATTTATTTATTTATTTATTTATTTATTTATTTATTTATTTATTTATTTTTTAAACTGGTGAACCTGAAATGCATTTGATGAACTTTTATTCATGCATTTATTATTCTTTTGTGATGAATCTTTGCTGTCATTTGCACATACTTAAGGACTTAGCTCATTACACCACAGCACTGAAATCCTCAGATTTTCAAATCTCTTTGGTCAGAAGGTGTTGATTCATTTTCTATAACAGTAGATCTGACAGTAGTGCCCAGGCAAATGAGGTTTTATATTTCACAGGTTTATATTAATGCACTTCTGATATTTTACCGTTTTATAGTAACCACTCATTCACAGGTAAACGCTCGACCTAATCTAGAAATACGCAGATTAAAAATCCCGCTTTTTGGGTTGTTGGGCATGCCCATCTTCAAGTGATTGGCGTTTGAAACCCGACGACGCCACATAAGATAATTGGTTAACGTTAACAATAACATTGCATCTGTTTTCTTCTTATTTTAGCTACCGGTGTGTTTGCATACATATACAAATAAAATTGCACTATCCGGTGTGAGTACTGTTCACTGTTAGTGCAGTACTAATACCAACAAGTAGTATTGGCATACACTTCCAACAAGCTGTCAGCTGCAGTGTGTATCTGTCACAGCGCTGTCTCTGGTGTTCATACACTTTTCCCCGCTTTCTCTCTCTCTCTCACGTTCTCTTGCTCACGTTCTCACTCTCCTCCTCACACTTTCTGTGTAGCTTCTCCTCATCCATCTGATGCTAGCTCCTATGTAGTCACAGCACACCGCCAAGGCTGCCTGCAAAGAGCATGAATCATGAAAGCTATGTAAAGATTCTGGCCTGCACAATACAGCGTGCATTTTCCTGCATCTAGCTCCAAACTGACAGCTTCCTTGAAACTCGTGCTGCAGACTTGAAAGAAGAAAGCTGGCCAGGCGAAGTGTGCATGCCAATGTTCTTGGATGTTCTGACCTGTAGGAAGGGTGCTCTGTTTGAGTGTAGCAGTGGAATTAATAGGAAGTTCCTGGATTGTGTGTAAAAGTATTTAGACTTAGACTTAGAGTGGTTCTAAGTTAGGAAGAAATATCCCAACACACATCCAAGTTTATTCCACCTACAGTGGGGGGAAAAAAGTACCGTATTTTCCGCACTACAAGACTCACCGGATTATAAGGCGCAGTCTCAATTACGGGGTGTATTTCTGTACTTGACCAATACATAACGCGCAACGTGTTATAAGTCATACGGTCGTTATGCCAACCAACCTCGCACAACATTTTTAGAGATTTGGGAACCCAGTCCACACATAAGGCGCACCGGATTATTAGGCGCACGGCCGATTTTTGAGAAAATTTAAGGCTTTTAGGTGCGCCTTATAGTACGGAAAATACGGTATTTGATCCCCTGTAGATTTTGTTCGTTTTCCCACTAACAAAGAAATGATCTGTCTATAATTTTAATGGTAGGTTTATTTGAACAGTGAGAGACAGAATAACAACAAAAAAATCCAGAAAAACACATGTAAAAAATGTTATAAATTGATTTGCATTTTAATGAAGGACATAAGTATTTGAGTTGAGTTGATGCCAAAGAGCTCCATTTTGGTCTCATCTGAACACAACATTTTCACCCAGTTGTCCTCTGGTGGTCAGATGAGACCAAAATGGAGCTCTTTGGCATCAACTCAACTCGCCGTGTTTGGAGGAGGAGGAATGCTGCCTATGACCCCAAGAACACCATCCCCACCGTCAAACATGGAGGTGGAAACATTA
>JAFFST010053972.1:486323-501160 GCA_022414735.1 Noturus placidus
AATATTTTACTTGAAAGTAACCTTCAACCCAACGTCTTTTTTTCGGAGCTCAAAATGTTTTGTTGCATGCAGAAATGAAATTTTGTTTTCTCTGCAGTCGTTCATTGATTTCATAAATGCAACACATTATAGTTTGTTTATACATAGCATAAAGGCAAAAAAAAAAAAAAAAAACGTTATATGCAGGGTTATTTCATTTTAAATGTCAAAAGGGTTTTGCGGCTCCCAGTGTTTTCTTTACTGTGGGAAACGGGTCCAAATGGCTCTTTGAGTGGTACAGGTTGCCGACCCCTGGTCCAGGGTGTCCTCTGCCTTGTGCGCCGAGTCCCCTGGGATAGGCTCTAGGCTCTCCGTGACCCTGTGTAGGATAAGTGGTACATAAAATTGGATGCTTTGCCAGTAAAGTACTGTAAAACATATTTATAATAAAACTGTAATATTTGAATGTTGTCTAAAATGACACATAACCCAATACATTTGCTTGTTTGGCTGATGCAGGATGCATCTAAGCTTAAGGTTAAGGGTCTTTCCCAGTCATGACAGCTTGGCATTGCTAGGACTTGAACACACAACATTCACCCCACTAAAAATATTGCATTGAATCAATGCAAGTTAGCTGAGTTAGTTGTGGTGGCACAGTGGTTAAGGCTTCGGGTCACAGATAAGAAGGATACATGTTCAAATCCCAGCACCACCAAACTGCCTTAGTTGGGTCCTTACTTGAGCAAGACTCTTCAGCTCAGTTGTATCCTGGGTCGAGCAAATGAACTGGGTTATGTTATGTTATGTTATACAATGTAAGATATCATGTTTCTGTATTGTAAATATGTTTTACAGTTGTAAAAGCCACAGTCATTTTCTTTTACAGTGTAATGTAATGATTGGTATAAAAATAAAGTTTTTCGAAAAAAAACTCAAATTATTATTGTACACATCAATGTAAATTATGACTCTAATATCCATAAATGTAAATAGTAAAACGGTAGATGGCGCACTTATATAGCGCTTTTATCCAAAGTGCTTTACACTGTGTCTCATTCACCCATTCACACACACACCAATGGTAGAAGAGCTGCCATGGAAGGCGCTAACCTGCCATCGGGAGCAACTTGGGGTTCAGTGTCTTGCCCAAGGACACTTCGGTATGTGGACTCATGTGTGCCGGGAATCGAACCGCCAACCCTACGGTTAGTGGACAACCCACGCTACCACCTGAGCCACAACCGCCCCGTGTATACTGAGAGGTCTGTGGAACAGTTAAAGCTGTAAAAAGTTTTACAACCCGTCCCCTAGTCATCTTATAGTGCTTGAACAGGGTGATAGAGGGTAGATCATGTTTCCAGTATATGTCTGCATTTATACACTTATTAGTTTGGTTTGATATACCTAATGCTTGTGTACACTGTAGTGGTGCAGCAAGTTCCAGAACATCCTCAAATGAAACAGCCTGTATAGATACCAAATGTGTTCAAATGTTTGTGCAAGAATAAAGAGGATTTTTCGGATTGAATTTTGTCATTTCTGACAGTTGGACAGCTGCAAGGCAAATCACAGGTTGATATCATCGCGCTCGTTCTGTGGTGATGTTTATTTAATATCAGTGGAACGGGTCTCTAGTGTCAGTGGTTTGTAACAGTCAGTAGGTTTTCCAACACAGGAAAGTCTTCAGGATGGCGGGCTTTCTGGATTCTCGGTAACATGAATCTTGAATCAATAATCATGAATATTTAAGAGAGAAAAATAGATGACATAATATCATTCTAACAGCTGACATTAGCTAACTTGTAATTTCAGCATTAAGAAAATTGTCAGGAGAGAAGTCCTGTTAAGCGCCACTTAATTATCCCACAGTACCTCTGTTTTCCATCTTCCATTTTCTGTTTGTTCACAGATTTGTCCATTAGAAAATGTTATGATCTTTTATTATTGCAGGTATTATACGTTCACCTAGATTAAAATGTGAGAATCAAAATGATCTACTAACAGAAGCAAGTTATTTTTCTTAATCTTACCTATACAAATCGAGGATATTTTTTTTTGCCAAGTGATTTTTTTTTTGTGCTTCTCTGTTACAACTTTATGATGAATTGCTATTGTAACATGCTGTAATAGGAGTCCAGATGCAAGTGCGTAAACTCAACATCTGCTTTATTGAGGGCAATCCATGAATTGTTACTGGACATGAGAACTAGAAAATGAAAACATTACATAACAACAATAAGACTTCACAAAGATAGGATGGCAGTGCAAGGAAGAAATAGGCAAACTATTCAAGGGTTAGACACAGAACAGGTGAACACAGAAGGGTAACACACCAGGAAAGGATGCACATTATAGAGAAGCAAAAAAACAAAAAGTGGCATTCGTTGCTCAGAATGGAATATGTTGTGATTACAAAAATGTCTGAATATTACCGTGCTTGCTAATGTAGCTAATAGGATTCAGATATAATGTTTTCAGTCTGTCCTTAATGCCCAGAGTGTTTATTGTCATACAAACTGTGTTCAAACATTTTTTCCCCCTATTATTTTGTTCTGGTTCATGCTGTGACCAAGACAGCAACAGATGAGCAGCTGCCGGGTTTTGCTGTTGTGCATCTGGGCTGCTATCAATTCTGACACACAACATGTGTTTACTTATTTAAAAGAAAATAAAAGCAAGAAAAAGGAGCTGATGTGATTTTAAAGTTTTGTCCCCCACTTTTAGCATTTTGAACCAGACTAAATCTCTCAGTAAACCTCCTGAGAAAGATAAAGAGCCAAATCAGCTGCGGCACACGTTTCCGTGCTGCTACTCTCACCACCCCCTCATCTTTGCTTCGTCTCCCAGGAGTCCTTTTTGGTTAAAGTCCTTCAAGGAGATGACTCCAACTCCTGATTTGATAATTGGCTGCAGATCTTGCACACTGCTGTGGGATTGGTGTCTGTTCGCAGAGTTCCACCTGTCAGATTGGGACTTGTAAGAGGAAGTAATGGTCGAGTCCCTGGAGAGGCCGAGCCGTGCCCAGCGGTGCCTGATCAAAGCCCGGCAACTCCCTGCGTTCTCGCGTCCTTGCTGTCCTGCCTCACTGAGACACACATCTGTCTACCTTTCTCTCCTGTTTTTTAATTGGCCGGTAGTGCTGGCCCAGATCACGGGCAGCACATCTCCAATTTCGGTCCTGTCTGATCACTCGCTGTGTCTGAACGATGTTCCCTAGATGACACTGGCTTGAGTCCACCCCACCGGCACTTACCTCAGACTCACACACATACAAACACACACACACACACTAACACACTTTCTGGCTGTGACTCCGCCACTGGTAGACTGTTACAGAGTGAGGTCAGCTGGAAGAGCACACACTCTAATGAGTTTTTTACCATGTGCACTGTACCTATAGTAGACTCACAGTATGAACAAGTCTGGCTTGTCTTTCATCTCTACATCTCCATCCCCCGTTTCACCCACTGGACTCGTCCCAAATGCAAAGTCAGAGGACCCAAAGGCAATACACAGCTAGAGATGTGCAAGTCCAGTTATTTTTTTTCCTTTAAAGTTACCTCTTTTGCAGGTTTGCCAGGCTTTTGATGTGTTGGAGTCCAGCCAGCACCAACGATCACTTCCAACAGTTCCTTTGAAGAACTTCGTTCATACTCCACCCCACCCCCCACCTGCCACCCCCGTCCCACACACCCACCCACCCACATGTATGCCATGTTTGTAAGCCTGGAGCTTTGTGGAATAAACAGAGCAGTACCTTCGAGCCACAGTTCAGCTGGCTAATTACGAACCATGGCGATCTGTATGGGCACGGGGGCCATTTAGCAGTGTTGGCAGCCGAGATGAAACTGCCCAGGGCTGCATTCTCGTCCTTTGTATTCATGCAGTTGACGGATACTGCCCGATAAATTAAAAAGGAACTCCAGAGATGCATTTAGCTCATGTAAGACACCATGCAATAAATTTCCAAGTTAATCAAATATTTCTGAGGGAGTGCAGTTCAGGTACGACGGGAGCGCACTTCTCTCTAATGCTACACAAGCTTATTTTCTCTGCAGGCTGCTTAGTTTAAACATTTTTTATCTATTCTTGGATGGGTGTACCAAAAAAAAAAAAATACAAAAAGCTCCAAGAGCCTTACAGTAAATGCCTTGAACTCCATTAATCTCTACAAATCCATATGATTACCGTAAACACATACTTTTTGTGCAGCCACGGGTACTGACCCTGTGTAATTCAGTCTGACATCTAACAGACATGATAAGCTGTTCCCATATGTCTCGAGCATATGTCTAGGATTACTAAAAACCACCTTTTTTATGGCCGGTGACATGTGCCAATTATTTTTGAAAAGTATGTTTGAAATGCACGAGGTTCGTTGTTGAGAAATCCGCCCTCGCGGGTTGACTCATCGCATATCTGGAGCAGTGGTATTTATTAGGGGGCCTGCATGGGGGCGAAGTGGGATGGAGTAGGTTTCTCTGCAATACTAGTTGGTGGAAATGTAAGGCACGACCTTAAGATCTCACTGAAGTCCTTGCGCTCAATACAGCACGAAATTCCATAATGGGACGATTGTGTAGGAGCAAGTTTACGTGTATATATGGTCTGGCCAATTTTTTAGTGCGGGGTTTCGAAAACTTTTTGCACCCAGGGACCCAGTGCAGTGTAAAAATATTTCCAGAGAGTCCCGTGTGCACAATGTAAATCTTTTTATACCAGGATCATCAGGCAAATATAGGCTTCCAAGTTTCTGCTTTATACCACAACAATGTTGAATTCTCATAGTTTTCTATAACTGCAGTCCTGACAGTATTTCCAGCTGTAGTGTAAATCATAGGTTTTAGTAACTGGTAGACATAAAGCTTTCTGACTTTAAGTCTTTAAGGGCTTTGTACTTTCTCGCTAACATGACAAGCTGCATTTTTATTGTCTTGCTAAGTTTATCTTGCTAACTTAGAGACAATTTTACTGTATCCATACGGCTCACATGCATCAAAACCGCTACTGCTGCTTTTTTTTAATAAAACACATACCTCATTTACAATTTTTGTTCCCTTGCCACATACACACAAACCATAAACTGTATAGAAATATATTCATATCACACATCCTACTTCCTGGGAATTATTTCTCAAATCACAATCAACAGGTTGAGGGGCGCACGGTGGCTTAGTGGTTAGCACGTCCGCCTCACACCTCCAGGGTCTGGGATTCGAGTCCCGCCGGGGCCATGTGTGTGCGGAGTTTGCATGTTCTCCCCGTGCATCGGGGGTTTCCTCCGGGTACTCCGGTTTCCTCCCCCAGTCCAAAGACATGCATGGTAGGCTGATTGGCGTGTCTAAAGTGTCTGTAGTGTATGAATGGGTGTGTGAATGTGTATGTGATTGTGCCCTGCGATGGACTGGCACTCTGTCCAGGGTGTACCCCGCCTTGTGCCCGATGCCTCCTGGGATAGGCTCCAGGTTCCTCGTGACCCTGAAAAAGGAGTAAGCGGTAGAGGATGGATGGAAGGATGGATGAATCAACAGGTTGTTCAGTAATTTTATAACCAAAATAAAAATAAATATGCTGTTTATCTTAGTGAACAACGTTGTGACTGTCCACACGCTCCTTGTTTCATTGACACCATTGGTTGACTCGCAATGGTAGCGCTTACTGAATAAGCAGTATGAGGTGGATTTAAAAAAATGACAAGATGTAGATTACACAAATGTGATGCTTACATTACACAATGATAACACTTATGTTACACCATCCTAGAGCTTTCTTTACATAAGTATGATGCTTACATTACATGAACGTAATATACGTTAGTGATGCTTATGGACACAAAAAAAATGATGCTTACTATACACAAACATGATGCCTACATTACACAAACGTGGCATTTACATTACATAAATGCTGAGACATGCCTGTTCTAACCAGTTCATTCTTCAGACTTTCGACACTTTAATGATGTGGATATTTGGATTTGAGTTCATTTTTTTTCTCGCTTCAGAAAGGGTCTCCTCTCTATTCAGATGTTATTCTCAGCAACCAGAAGCTCATATTTTGTTTTTCTGCCACAGATGAAGCTGTAGGTTTCTGCAGAAAAAATCTAACATGGTACAGCTGTCAGCACTCTCCGGCGTTGTCTGTTTGCTATAAAAAGTAGCTTTTTTGTCAGATGAAATATTCACGATCTGCACTCCTCTGGTGTTTTGGAGCTTCTTTATCCGCATAATATATATATATATATATATTAAGCAATGGTATGTTCTTAATGTCTTCTAAAATTTCAGTCTTTTTCTTGCTAGAGGTAACACTTATTGGGATGGTTATGTAATGATTCCAGTTTTGTATTATTTAGAGACTGGAAGAGAGAAGAGCAGGAGTACAAGAATAAGTAAAGACTAGCGATGTCTCAGAGGGTTCTGTGAGGTCTGTGTGTGTGTGTGTGTGTGTGTGTGTGTGTGTAATGCAGTGTATATGCTCCTCTACAGCAGGAGCCGCTTGCTGCAACACAGCTGCATACTCAAGTTACACAGGCCTGGTTTTCTATGATTGTCCTTGACAGCTGCGCACAAATCTGGAGGCCTGGTGCTGCTGCATGCTGCTCCTGCGTTTGCTCGTCATATTAATTTGATGATTGCCAGTGACAGAGTGATATACGTGCTTAAATTGAGTAAAGGTAGTGGTGGGGTGTGTGAAAAATTGGGTTGGCACAACATGTCATCACGGCACACCTCTTAAAATGTCTTTTTATGAGTATATTTTGTGCACTAGATGCTTATAATTTTCCTTTATAAGGAAAAAGTTGCATATTCAAAAAATATAAATGTTGCATATTCAAATGGGGTCACCATGTATATCCATCCATCCATCCATCTTCAACCGCTTACTCCTTTTCAGGGTCACGGGGAACCTGGAGCCTATCCCAGGGAGCATCGGGCACAAGGCGGGGTACACCCTGGACAGAGTGCCAGTCCATCGCAGGGCACAATCACATACACACACTACGGACACTTTAGACACGCCAATCAGCCTAACATATATGATTCCATATAAACCTGTCTAGAATTCCATATAAACAGTCTAGTTTTGTGGATTCATGAATTTTGACATGAAACTTGGCTAATTTTTATGAGTGAGAGTTCGTGAGTGACACGATAATGTTTCTTGTTCAGTTAGCAGTTGATGCTAGTTATAGTACTTGATGCTGTAATTTCAATCTATTTATAGTATTATGGGCATTGTTCTTACTAAATTCCCGAGAAGTTCTGAGGAAGAACAAGATAGGTTTAACGTCTGGAGATGCTTCGTTAGTTTTGTTACTAGGGTAATATAGCTAGAAGGATATGCTTAGTGTTTGGAGAAGCTTGTTTGGGTGGTTGTTGGGAATAGTGGTGATCAGTGAAAAATGGGTGAACAGTGTTTGGCAGTTTAAGAAAAATTGTAATTGGTGAATAGTCCCTTGGGAACAACTGTGAACAAACATTTGGAACAAACTGTCATTTGGGAACAATGGCAATCAGCAATTGGTGGTTGGAACAATGGTGATCAGGGATTGGTCGTTTGGGAGACATGTTAATAAGTGACTGGTTACTGAAGCCAGTGGTGACCAGTGATTGGTCATTTGGGAGCCATGTTAATAAGTGACTGGTCATTAAGACCAATGGTGATCAGTGATTGGTCATTGAGACCAGTGGTGATCAGTGATTGGTCGTTGAGCCCAGTGGTGATCAGTGATTGGTCGTTGAGCCCAGTGGTGATCAGTGATTGGTCCTTGAGCCCAGTGGTGTTCAGTGATTGGTCATTGAGCCCAGTGGTGATCAGTGATTGGTCATTGAGCCCAGTGGTGATCAGTGATTGCTTTTTCATTTTCAAAACTTGAAAGAGGATACCAATATCTTCTCATGTCACGCTTTCCTTTACAAGGAGGAATCATTCCAATGGTTCATAATACAGTATAGTCATAGTTTGATTTGTTTTGTTTTTGTTTTTAAATACAGGCTTACCGAAACTGTTCATGTACAGTTTTGTATTACTTAGATCTCCAGGAAAGTGTGATATTTCAACATGCAGTTTGTGCAGTGCAAAGCTGGCAACTGTATGCTTCCCTTACTTGTTAGCAACACTAGCCTAATATGTCTTATTACCAAATTAAATAAGTCTTGCTTTAGGCTCTCTATCTGAAATGACCCTTGAAGGGTGGAAGTAAGGGTTAGGCCTCCGTTACGGACCTTGTCTTAATCCCACCTGTCTGTGTAAATGCTCTGTCTGAGGCAATGCAAGCGTGCCGATTCTTCACACTGATGGATGGTGCTAGAGCAGGGGTTAAGCTGCACTCGTCTGCCTGCGCTCATTCTGCCTTTGTGAGTGCGTTCAAGTGTGTGTGTGTATGTGCGTTTGCAAATGCGCAGGTGGTCAAGTCCATATGGGAGGGGGTGTTTGTTTTTAGGAAGCCTTGTCATACTGAGGTTGGAGGGCTTTTCAGAGGTTGTGTCTGAGCAATGCACATCTGCAGACATCGGCCAATTAGGAGTAGAGAGGCTGAAGTTGTGAGTCTAGCAGAAACCCATGCTACACATTACTGACTGCCCGAAAGCTCACGGACTTCCACAGGCTCCGTGCACTGTGCTGAACTCAAAAACTGACCAATCTATAGAAATCTATAGCGACAGCAGGAAAAGCATGGGATATGCTTAATTATTTGTGAGATGGCATTTCAGTGGCTAGGTCCCTGAAGCGAGTACATTGAGGCTTGGCTCAGTGCATGGAGGAAATGGCAGCTAATCAATTGGCAGGAGCGTATTACCATAGAGTTCCACCAAGGCAAATGATAAGGGAGCCCATTGGGAGCTAGGTCTGTTGAATAGACAAAGTAGAGAGTAGAGACAGCCCATTGCTTGAAACATGAACTGCATAAAGCTGTATTACTTAAAAACCCGCCCCTCTGTAAATGAACCAATCACTTGGGCTGTGAGATTCTTACAATAACTCATGCACAGATATTGGGCACTGTGCGATTACAGCAGTCTTTTAAGATTAATACATGACATACATGCTGTGTGAGACGATCCCAGTTAAATCTTGGCTGAATTCTATAACAGGCTGTGCAATAACATGTTCTCCTTGCCAAATGAAGATCATGTAAAGACCTGCGATTAAACAAAATGATATTCCTAGGCCATCAATCACCAAGATCCAGGATAGTGCAGGAAATGATCTTCTATAAAGTGAAACACTCTTCAAAACGTTTTTCAGTCAATTACCGTGTTTCATTTACATTTCACCATCAGGACTACCAAATTAGTTGCTGTCCCATGAGTTTTGTGAAATCCTAATCCAACCTCTTATTGGTGGCTTTTAGACGAGCATCGTAGCAGCGCTCACACTCTGAGATTTCAATCAAAATTTCTGACAGCTACAGTCAACACTCTTTGGTCACAATGGCACTAAATTGGCTAAATTGGTCAGGTCACATAATGCTTTCTCATACCACAATAGAATTATTTTATGACATGCGATTGTTGTCTGCAACAATATCAAGGTCATACACTGTAATGGAAAGCTTTAATTGGGAAAAAAAAAGACATGGATGTTCAGTAGCTAGAGCAAACAAAAAATGTTTAGTTGTTTTTTTTTTTTTATTCCATTTTTGTCAGATTTTTTACCCCATTACAAATCCATATTCAAAACATCATCTTGTCAATACATATTTATAGCATATAGGTCACTTCCTATACAAGTAGACAGGAGCCTGGTCTTCTATGACTGCAAATAGCTGCCTGCGAATGCTGCCAAGATGGCCGCCGAGTGGGACAGCCTTTACTATAGGCACTTGGTCGAAGCGCCATAAAAATCTCTTGGGTGGTCAGTTTGAAAGGTGGCATCATACCTGGCTGGAGGAAGTGGTTGAGCTGCATGCACATTTCAGTGGCATTAAAGCGCTCAGATGCTTTTCAGCATTCACCTGGAGGACCTCTTCACACATTCAGAGCTTAAAATTTTTATATTAGGTAGTGACAGGGCTTCAGAAAAAACGGACAGCATGTGAGAATGCCTGTTTGGATAGAGATTTCAGAGAGGATCTGAGCTAAAATGATTTGAGGGGGAGTTAGAACGTGACAATGGGAAGGTTTGTATTCAAGGGATTTAGTGTGGAAAATGTTCCAGCGCTTAAAAAATGTTTGCCAATGTAGGCGATGGAAATGGCAGTTATGAGTTACATGGCAGAAATATTGGAAATAAGGCAGAGGTAAAAGCAGGATAGAGAAAGAACACCAAATACGGGCAGTGGAGGACATGGAAACCTTGGTTAATCTTATTGTAGTAATGTGATGGCTATCTATGGTGGCAAACTACAGCACATTTTCTTGTAATGTTTCAAGATTTAAATCACATCATTAGCATGCCATCATGGTTGGGTGTTTTTAACTGTGTAGGTGGAGATAGGGTGGCTGTGGCTCAGTCAGTAGAGTGGGTTGTCCACTAATCGTAGGGTTGGCGGTTCGATTCCCGGCCTGGATGACTTCACATGCTGATGTGTCCTTGGGCAAGGACACTAACCCTAAGTTTCCCCCGATGGCAAGCTAGCACCTTGCATGGCAGCTCTGCTACCATTGGCGTGTGAATGGGACACAGTGTAAAGCGCTTTGGATAAAAGTGCTATTTTTATTTATCCAAATTTATCCAAAGCGACTTACAAATGAGGGCACACTCACACACCAATGGTAGCAGAGCTTCCATGCAGAGCTGGCCATCGGGGGCAACTTAGGGTTCAGTGTCTTGCCCAACGACACTTCGGCATGGGATCACCCGGGCCGGGATTCGAACCACCAACCCTACGATTAGTGGGATTACCCAACAACCCGCTCTACTGACTGAGCCACAGCCGCCCTATATAAGTGCACCATTTACCATTTTACCATTTAGATTTCTAATGGATTGTCTGGACAATCTTTCTAATTTATTTTTTCATGTTTTCCACAAGAGTTTTTAAAAAATAAATAAAAATTGCGAAACAAAAGACAGCATTTTGCAATCTGCTTGTAATTTTCACGAAAATGTTTTTATATGCTTGTTTGTATGTTTGTTTAATTTTATTTGTGTTTTTATTTTTACTTTTATTTGTTTATTTACGTACTGTATTAATTTATATGTAATTGTTTAATTTCATTTATTCATTTATGTAAATGTTTGTTTGTTTATTTCAATTGCATCATTATGCCCAATATTATTTTCAGAAAATATTTTTTAAAAGAATATTATTTTAATTTATTATATATTTTTTAAAATATTTTTTTTAATGCACTTTTACTTGGTCACTCGTGCTATCTTGAACTGGGCGTAAAGGCGATATGAAATCAATATCGTAATAAATTGTCAGTATCACCTTTTCCAGGAGTTATCCTTGGTAACCTTTTAACCTCGTTTTGAATGCTTTCTTTACATGCAACACTACAGTCAGCTCTTCATTTGCAAATTTCTATATAACACATCATGAAAATGGCTTCTATTTTGTAATGTGCTTTTTTTTCCATATCGCTCACCGGTATATTATCCACATAAAGTCAATGGAAACGTACTTTTTATGTGGAAAATAAATCTATATCCCCCTGGTGCGCCGAATAAATCAATTGAGCCTACTATTAAAGTGCCACAGAGAAAATGAAACAACATTCGTATATCTCTGTGGCACTTTAATAGTTTAAATGCACTTTAAATTAATTGGACAAATATTTCTTCTACACACACACACACACACACACACACACATACACACACACAAAATAAAAATACTAGAGGAAATCTGTGAGTGGCATGGGAGTTTAGCAGACATGCCATGTAGATTTGAGTGTTAGGTTTTTGGCAGTGGAGCTAAATAATGCTCACAATATCCACTTCTTAGGAAATGTGATCAGCAGCCAGAAAGCTCGCAGTCCCCCAAAGACCTAGCGAGGCGCTAGAGCAGGAGGCTAGACTGTACCCACTATCTGTACAGAGCCATGTGGCTTTTAATTTCCCCCCTTTATCAAGCAAACAGCGCTCTGTATGGGCACTCGTCCCGAAGAGTCTCTTTGTTGTTGGAGTAAGCAGGATTTTTCTTGGCCTAAGCACTATTCCTAAACTATTTAATATGTTATCAGTGCACGGAATCAAATTACCTCCCTCACTAATGGCTCACGGATAGTTGGTGACCTCAAGCCCGAGACACTAACCAGCGCTCATGGCTGATTGCACGGGCTGATAGAGACGAGCAGAAGAGACTCTTTCTTTATGCTGCAATGCATACTGTTGACACACTGCCTCACTTGATGGTACACGCCAGCACTATTGCAGTGT
Organism: Noturus placidus; assembly: GCA_022414735.1. NCBI lineage: Eukaryota > Metazoa > Chordata > Actinopteri > Siluriformes > Ictaluridae > Noturus > Noturus placidus. The sequence continues at coordinate 498,639 of JAFFST010053972.1, forward strand.
CATTACCCCGGACCGAGCGGCTTCTTCTGGCCAGGACGGACACACTAGCAACCCTGTATTCAAAGCAGCTGTCATACTTCACAGACATTACGTTTACTCTAGGGAGCCAGACTCCATGTTTAGCCATGCTGAATAGTGAGAGGCTTTGTGTTTGGTGTGATAAGGCACTGGATTTACAGTAAATACCAACCATCGAAGGATGTGAGACAAAAGAAACCGCAGCATGCTTTCCTCACATTTGGACACATATTAGATACAGCAGGTAAACGATATTAGAACGCATTAGTGTCTGACTCATGCAATTGCAGCAGTATCACAATGTTTTGTGTTGTGGTTCATAAATAAATACAGTAGCACAGAACCCAGTCTAATGTGTGTAAAATTAGATATAATGGGAAACTACAGCACATTAAAAAAAAGAAACTTTGTTGTTGGTTAATGTGATCATTGCTGCATTGCTTCTAACCATGTAGATGCAAATTTATAATGAATTAAACATTCGTTCCAATTATTTTTGTCACACAATGTTGTAAAAGTCCAAAGAAATTTGACAAAACATAAATATATATATATATATGAAACAAGATATCAAACAATTGCAAACACAACACAGGTTTATATATATATACAGTATATATATGTGTGTGTGTGTGTGTGTGTGTGTGCCACAATTATTGGCACTCTTTTAGTCAATACTTTGCGCTACCTCTCTTTGCAAGATAACAGCTCTGTGTCTTCTCCTATAATGCCTTTGGAGAACACATGGCAAGGGATCTGAGACCATTCCTCCATACAGAATCTCACCAGATCCTTTAAATTTCAAGGTCCACGCTAGTGGACTCTCCTCTTCAGTTCACCCCACAGGGGTTTTATGGGTTTTGAGTCAGGGGACTGGGATGGTCATGGCAGGACCTTGATTTTGTGGTCAGTAAACCATTTTTGTGTTGATTTTGATGTTTTACTTATAGTCATGTTTCAATTTGTGACGCTCAAGAACCTTTTGCCGCACATCACAGTTATATTCCTTGATCTTACCCATTGTTATGAATGACTACGGGAATCTGTTACCTCATATATATATATATATATATATATATATATATATAATTTTTTTTTAATTATTATTTATTTATTTATTTTTTTCTCATATGAATTCATAGGGGTGCCAATAATTGTGGCACACATACATTTAACAGAGACTTTGTGAGGGGATAAACCTGTGTTGTGTTTGCAATTGTTTGATATCTATGAGAGCAGAGCATTTTTGATCAAACGGTTAAAGAATAAAGACAAATTTTCATAGCCTTCATTGCTCATATTTACCAAGGGTGCCAATATTAGTGGAAGGCGGTGGTAGAGCGGGTTGTCCACTAATCGTAGGGTTGGCGGTTCGATTCCCGGCCCATGTGACTCCACATGCCGAAGTGTCCTTGGGCAAGACACTGAACCCCAAGTTGCTCCCGATGGCAAGTTAGCACCTTGCATGGAGCTCTGCTACCGTTGGTGTGTGTGTGAATGGGTGAATGAGACACAGTGTAAAGCGCTTTGGATAAAAGCGCTATATAAGTGCACCATTTACCCCAATTCCATATTTTGGCCTCTGGTAAATATATCGGGCACTGTTGATGTTTTTTTCCATAAAGTCAGTTTGAAACAAACAGATTAAACGCGTTTTTATTTTATCAGCACGCGAGCTATCCTAAGGTTGGGTGTAATAGTACAAAATAAATATCATAATAAACCTTGCAAACATCCACTTTTCTAAGAGTAGGGCAGGTTTTGTTTTTCATATCGTGTAGCATGAAAATGTCTTGATTTAAATGAATCAGACTTCGCATACACATTAGACACAGCAGGTAAATGATATTAGAACGCATTAGTGTCCGACTCGTGTAATTGCACCAGTGTCACAATGTTTTATGTGTCGTGGTTCAGTACGTACAGCAGGACCCAGACTAGCGCGTGTACAGCTCGGCTGCTGAATGACAGAGCGACTCGCGTTATCTCTTCATGGAGATTTGGTCGCAGCTCCATTCATCCCAGAAATTAAAGAGCGCAGCGAGCAGGCAAGCCTGTTTTCTGGTGGAGGTTACAATGGAATTTGCTTTGGCATTGACTTCTTCACTCGTGATCTAACACAGAACGAGAGAGAGAGAGAGAGAGAGAGAGAGAGGAAGAAAGAGAGAGAGCGGGAAAGAGAAAGAAAGAGAGAGAGAGAGAGCGGGAAAGAGAAAGAAAGAGAGAGAAAGAGAGCTAGAGAGAGAGAGCGGGAAAGAGAGAGAGATAGAGAGAGAGAGCGGGAAAGAGAAAGAGATAGAGAGAGAGAAAGAAAGAGAAAGAAAGAGAGATAGAGAGAGTGAGTGAGAGAGAGAGAGAAAGAGAGATAGAGAGAGAGAGCGGGAAAGAGAAAGAGAGAGAGCGGGAAAGAGAAAGAAAGAGAGAGAAAGAGAGAGAAAGAGAGAGAGAGTGTGTTTGAAAGAGAGAGAGTGTGTGTGTGTGTGTACGAGAGAGAGAGAAAGTGT
>JAFFST010053972.1:512551-531469 GCA_022414735.1 Noturus placidus
GGCCCCCCCCCCCCCCCCCCCCTCTAGAACAAATGCACCAGCAATAGCTTACTCCAGTGGTGCAAAACAAACAGCCTATTCTGTCAAAGCGGACAAGGCTGGCATAAGAATGGCATATTTACCACAATATAAATGTCCTGCAGCAGTAGCTATGTAATCCACATCTCATGTCTATTTCAGACCTCTTTTAGGTGTGGGCCAGTCCACACATCCATTATTTAGCCTTTACTGGAATGCATTATTTTCCTGCACACCTCATTCCACCCCCCCCCCAAATGAACAGCCTCTCTTTTGCCTTAGTTTCCATGTAGAAATGGAGTGTTTATAGAAGTTAAATTTTGTGAGTGCTTTTCCAGGTCTGGGGGTGCTTATTCTAGAAGATTCTGCACTATACAATAGCAGCGAAGCAGCACTTCAGATGGAACTGCCAAGCACGTACAATCAGTCCTCAGCCCGAAATGAGGTGGTGTGAAGTGGCGGCACTGTTTGTTCACACGACTGGTTGAGTCTTGAGTGCAGAATATTTGCCTTTTTTTTTTTTTTTTTTTTGTCCCTGCCCGATTTTTTCAGCATGGCTTTCCATCTAAATGACACTGGCTCGCAGTTCATCATGCGGCGCTCCTGATTCCATCTAAGAGCTCCAGTGTAGCTGTAACCTTTTCTTCATAATCCGTCCTTTTGTAGCTTAATGTCAGTAGATTAATTGAGGTTTAAAACAAGAGTTGACAATTAATACGCATCGCCTCACCTGCTTTCTTTCATTGCGGTTGGCAGGAGTGCAGATTCAAGAATACCTCAGGTCAGGTTTGGTGACATTTTCCTCGTTTTCCCCCGTTTGATTTCACCCCACACTTTATCTCACTTTTACTGCTTGTTGTCTCTCATTCATTAAGTTGCGCTCTCGTAATCTTACTTTCTTTCTACTTCACTCCGTGACCCCTACTCACTCACACTCACACACAAACATACAGCTCATGAGAATGAGCATGGCCGTAGCCTTCAGTAATCCTCTGAGGTAAATGTGTTTTAGTCCTGAGTGCAGAAAGCGGCGATGAAGACAGCCTGGGCCAGTGATAAATGATGCCTCATCGAAGAGCAGCTGCCCCATTTCCAACCAAACACTGTCACACTTGTGCACACAGACAGAAAACGACAGACGGAGGATTTGTGCGTTGCACCACTAAGGACAGGAATCATGCATGTTAAGTCTTCCAAAGATCTCGTAGTTCGCATGCATGTGGAAGGAACATTGTCTCGAATTGCGTAACATCACCCAAAAGACCCCTTTCAAGCTCTGGGTTTAAAGCCAAGGATCTTTTATGGCTGCTGGTCGCTTTCGATAATAGGTTGGAGCCACACTCTCATACATATATGCAGATAATTGGTGTACATTAAGTATTTATGGCTGTCCTCTGTGACAGCACCAACGTCCCCTCATTCTCCCTTTCATACTCTAGCACGGCTGTAATGTCCCCACAGAGATCGAAACTGATTCATTTATGTAAGAGTTACAGCAGAGTCAGAAAGCAGTCTGTCGGCCCATCTGTGGCACCGACTCCAGGGATGAAATAAATGTCTCTGCCTCTCGCCACTAACGACCTGCCTTTATACTCCAATTAAACGCAGGACAATGAAAATGCATTCGCGATTGCTTACAAATCAGTCAAGCAATGTTTTCTCTCCGTCGCACGTTAAAATAGAACAAGCCATGCCATATTTCACAAAATATGGAGAAATTAGGCGAGGCCATTATGACTTCTCAGGCTGCTAGCTTTTCCGGGAGGCTATTCGGGGACTCTGGAGCTGCAGTGTGTGTAAAATGTGGCAAATGAGTGTACCTTTCCTTTTGTCGGGTTGCGCTGGGAAAAACAACTCGCTCTGACACTGAGTCGTGTGTGTGTGTGTGTGTGTGTGTGTGTGTGTGGTGTGTGTGTGTGTGTGCGCATGTCATTTGCCTTGTCAGATACAGTACAAACTTACTCTCTCTCCTCTATTTCATCCTGCCTCTCTTCATCCCAGTGTACAGCAGTGCACACATTCTGGCTGACTGCATCACTTGTTCCTGCTCATGCATTCTCTGCAGATTTAATTACACGCCTTTCTGGATTCATATAAAAAAAAGTGTGAGAGAGAGCGAGAGAGAGAGATAGGGACGAGGCTGAGAGAGAAAAAGGTTGCGTCCAAGCGGATCCCTAGAGCCGCGTATTTATGTTGGGTGGAAAATAAGTCCACTGGAGTGTTTCTGTAATGACACGCTACTGTATAATGATCTGCACTGACCTCCCAAATGAGTGGATTAAGCCAGGGATGTGTGGAGCACAAAATAATGGGCAAAGGGAGCAGCAGGGTTCTCCGACACACACTTCCACCTGACAGAGCGCTAACCTGGGTTCCTCTCGTAGTCCCCTCACACACTTTCGTCTACTCCATTCTCCATGACGACTGCTTCATAAACGGTGCCCGGGTGCTACGGATATAACCAAATATGAATCCATTAATCAGAATGAACAGATAATGTGTTCTAGATACAAATACAGATACAAATATGAGGGGCACTATTTGTCTTATCTGAATGGTTCACACCGCATCTGGTCGAGACTAGATGTGTGTATTGGGATTGGGATACTGCAGGATGCTATAAAAATATGCAGCAGGTATAAACAAAAATAATAACTGCTGGAATGGGATTTATTATGATTTTTTTTAAAGCAGTCTTGTGCACACCTTTATTTGAGACTAATTATGAACTGAAGCGATGTAGCTGAAGATGAGGAACTGTCAGAGCCTTTATTTCCAGTGTACCACGGACACACTGTGGTAATGGTACGGTTAAAAAAAAAACCTTTCTGGTTTAAACCAGGCCCACTTTGAGTTTAAATCTGAATATAGACACAGATATTTTGAGCACTAAAGAGATTCTGATGCACATAGTGGTGTTGCATTACACCCCTACATGATGCCATTGTGGTGACGCGTATGGGATTCACACACATGCACACACAATCACAGAGACGTGAGTTGAAGCCTTGTTTTACGCTCCGTTCAGCGGGTGGTGGCAGCTCCTGTCATGGAGAGGGTTTATTGTTTGGGTTCAGCAGTTTCTCCTCCATATCAAAGAGAAGAGAGTGCCGATATAGTCACAGTGTTACTAAAACCTGTTGTTGATGTGTTCATCCAGCAAATAAAACGCAACCACCTCTGCATGCGATTCCTTCGTCGTCTTCTTCTTCTTTTTTTTTTTTTTTTTTAACCTCGTTGTGATGCCGTTCCAGCAGCCGTATGATGGGAACACTTGGAAGTCTCGTTTTTGTTTGCATCAATACGTGCAGGTGAGGCAATGTCAGATAGGGAACTACTGTGCCATGTCAGAAACATCATTCATTCCACTGCACCGTAACAAAAAAGGGAGGGTGGAAGCGTGTTGAGTGTCAGAGGGAGAGGCTTGTCATATCTGTCAGCAATGAGAACACAGGCTGAAGGTTGGAGCTGTTATCTCAGGAGCAAATATGTATCCAATGGCAGAATGGGAGCCGCTCTCCGTCTCACTCTCTCTCACTTTTTCTCACTCTCTCCATTTTCTCTCTCTCTTTTTTTTTTTTTGCACTGGCTGATCCTGGGGATTAAAGCGTTCGTCTCTCTGCCCCTGTAATGGCATTAGAAGATTGGATATGTTTTAGTATTCCATCAAAGAACATCTGATATGAGGGGCAGGCTGATTTAATTAAGTAAAAAGCAAGGCCTGAGAGTGAAAGCAATAGAGGGCGGCGGAGGGTGGAGGGTGCAAGGGGGAGTTGGCTGCATTGTGTACATGTGCTGCAACCAAGCATGGTCATTACTCCTCTGAATTCCATGGGAATGTTTGAACAAAACGAATCCTCTTCACAATGCACCGATGAATAGGAAAGAACGCAGGGTTTGTCGTGTACGAGAGTTTGAATGATGTTGGAAACGACCTCGAAGTTCTTCCTCATCTCACTGCCTCTGCACTCCGTTTCAATTCCCACAGAACGCCAAAGTTAACCTTAAACTTGTCCTCTTACATTTTTTTTTTTCCTCCCATCCAAAAAAAATGTTCAAGGGCTGTTATTTATTTATATATTTCTTGCAATTATAACCCCACCTCCTTCAGTAAGCTGACCTTTTCATTCGTTATATTAGCCAAAAATGGTTACGGTGACACAAAGCTTACAAGAGTGGGCTCTTCATGGTCTCTGCTGGGTCTGTTGTTCAGAGCACTATATTGATTTTGCACTGAATGTAGCATGTTTTCGTGCCAGCTCAAGGACACTCGTTTAAAATATGTGACTGACATTCTACTTAAAATTCTTTTTTTATTATTATTTCCCTGTTCTCCCTGAATGATTCTCCCTCGCTTTTGAAAAGTGCTCAGTGGTTCGAGCGGGAATTTAGTGTTAAGCTTTCATAATTATAAAGTAGCTCCTTCTCTGGTCACGTTTCCAGTGAGCACGTAACCATGTTGTTGTTTTTTTTTTCTCAAAGATTCAGGATGTCAACAAATTTGTTGTGTGTTCAAATAATACATTAGCTTAGTCAGTATACTGTTAATTATGATGAGTACTTATGAAGTGTGAAAACAGCAACAGCTTTGCCAGTTGTTCTTAAGATAATATAATATACCTGTAGAGGCGGTGGATTCATTAATATCATTCAAATGGAGTACTCTGGTTGAAAGTAAGTGGCTGGTGTCTGTGTGCCACTTGCACACAGGCAGTCCTTTGTGGCCCTTGTTAGCTGGAGAACTGTTTTCTCTTCTCGATAGCTGCACATAGTGCTTCATTTAAACATCTGACAGCATTCCATAATTTTGGCCTTGGTGCGCTTTTATACGTATGGGTCCATTTACTGAATCAGAGAGATAATGATATTTGGCTCGTTTGCCGTTTGGTTTGGTATGGCTACAAATGATCCTGTAAAAGTCTTTCATTCATTGATCAGAATTACGCCAATAGAAAAACACAGGCCTTTGCGAATTGCGGGTAGAGATCACAAAAAATTATCCAAGCAGAGAGAACACAGAGCCGTCGCTCATTGAATCAGTCAACAATTATTAAAAATATCTAGTTTTACTTTGTTTGTCCGTCCACATAGCAAGAACATATGGCATTTCTGGAAAACTATAGTTCTGTCCTTTGGCTCAGTATGCACCTCATGGCTCAGTGTAGCAGCTTGTGTCAAGCAAAAATGCTTCCTGGAACCAAAAACACACGGGTTTGTTTGGTTCTCTTTCTGCAGTTTGGTTGATTCAGAGTTTAATCGCTTTCTCACTACAGTCGAATCACGTTCACATGGAGTTGGACCAAGACCACCTTGCTTGGATTGGTTGTTTTGGTACGCAAAGGTGTGTGCTCTCATCAGTCCTTTTCCAAAGGCAAGACTAGGGTAGTGAATAGTAAATGTCACATTGAAGCTGGAAATCAGAATGAGATTCAGATCTGAGATCAGCTTTCTCCTTCACTAAAAGATATCGGATGGGTGAATCACCCTTTATAATTGCCGTGGTTAAATGGCTGTCATTGGCATGCTTTTGAGCAGTCCTGTTGAGACTGTCCTGACCATGCTACGTGCCCCTGGCCTTTCTATTAACTCCCCTTTGAGATAAAAAACGATTCTGCTCTCCTAACCTTTTAATTACATGAATGTCTGGCCTGTACCATTCAAGCCCCCCTGTGTGTGTGAGTAGTCTAGTGTCAACAGGCTGTGTGCTGAATGACTGAATAGGTCCTGGCATGTAGATTCCGACCAGCCTTCGGGAAGCAAGGAAGACCTTTAGCCTTTGGAGTATTTCTGAAAAGGCCAGCTGTTTTGGCACGTTAGCAGCCATACAACTGGCCAGCCTTCAGTGGTTTTTCATGGAATGTCACATACCAGTAGCAGGCTTTCATTTTCTTGGAGAAATGAATCCCCAAGATTATCCGGAATGCTGCATGTTGCATTTTATACCAACTGGATAACCAGCTCTGTTTAGCTCATGAAGACATGGTGGCATCTCTGAATAAGTGCCCTCAAAGTGTGAAACCTCAAAAGTCGCTTCAAAGTCAGAGACTGATGGGGTTGCAGATGCTGGAGGAGCATTTTTCTTTCCTCACCCCTCCCTTCTGTGAGGTGACTTGAGGACACCAGGGTGAATATTCCCATCAATGAGGAGCTTATCAGAGTGTCAGCAGTGGTGTCTAATCACAGCCCAGCAGACAGACCATAAATCCCTCCCTATTATGGCTCAGGTTTACACACTTGCTCCAGTCATTGACAGTCTAAAGCAGCAACAGTGAGTAGCTGCTGCTTTACCCTTTTGCAGATCAGCTCAACTTAATCTCTTCCTTTTCTCCATTACTGGAAAAAGAGAAATACAAAATAAACTGGTGGAGAGAAAAGGATGTGACCCTCTGAATTTAGATGGGATCTCTGTGAAGCCACCTGGGCTCTGTCAACTCTTTAAATGTCTTCAGTTGGGGATTCACTTTTGTGCTCCTTGTTTTGTTGGGGAAACACTTTTGTTTTCCCTCCTTTGTCTGCTTTGAGCTTAAATGGCAGGAGAAGCTTTTCAGAATGGTATTGATGATTAGGTTTTAATGGAGTTCACTTATCTTTTCTAATTTAACACCCGCCGACAGATTGGCTATTTAAGCTCTGCTAGTTGTTGCTGAGGAATTGTGCTCTTTTTGGAGAGTTGTGCAGAAACCCTGGGTAGGGGAGGGGACGCTGTTCTCCTCCTCTACCTCTTCCCGTGTGAGTCACCCTGTACACTTTCCACAGTGTGAATTGAGTTGATGCAGACCCTTGGCCTTGGCCTCATCTGAAGATTGCTAGAAGGACTTGCTAATCACCTAAGAGACCTCTGGTGCAAGCTTAAGCAACTTTTGCTCTCATTTATGGCCCTTGCCACCAAGGACTGGTAAAGAGGATACAGTAATAGGGGATCTTTATATAGGGTATGAAAAGGTTAGGCTAGTTGTAATAACTTTTAAAGTTGATTTATTATGCTAACGATGGTCATGTTATGCTTGGTTGTTGTTATCCCTCTATGTCCCTCTTGGCCTTTTTGACATTCCTTTCTGTCTGTTCTTAATCAAAGCTCTCGCAAGGGTAGTGTGGTTTTATTTGCATGTAGTGTTCAGGCCTCATGCAAGCAGTCGATCTGAAGTGCTCTTGGGTTGATGGGAATGTTAAAGAGAAGCACAAGGCTTCATTAATTCAGCTCATGCACGCTGACCGCCAAGTTAATGCAGCTATCATTCTGTAGTAGGGAGCTAGTCTCATGTGGGGCTAACTCATGGTTAATGCATTCCTCTGGAGTGTTTAACCTTACATTGGGGGCAGAAGTGCAAAGCAGTGACAAGACCATCTTTCGGCTTTAACAGGCCCAGCCAGGCCCCAGCAGTGCTGGGTTGAAAAGCCAATGCAATGTTATTCCTATGAAGTATGGCATTTACTTAACGTGACCAGAGCCAAGGGAACAGGGGGACTGATTTCCAGGGTGGCCCCTTGTCTCCTGTGGCTTTGAACCCTTCAGTGACTTTATTCAGGTCTGTGTCATGAATCCTACAAAAGTTCTGCACACATGCCTAGACCTGTTATAGGAAGAAAGTAGTTACGGTGATCAGAGATGCACAAGGTGGATGGTAGTTGTGTACCTTTCTTGTACACTAGCCCAGTGGTTTTCAAAGTGGGGGCCGCCAGGGGGCGCCAGGGGGCCCTCAACAATTTGGTGTGAAAAATAAATTCTCACTCTCAGACACACACACACACACACACACACACACACAATCAATTCCTTATGTAATGTACTGTAAAGATGTAAGATGTAATTATTAATAAATTATGGGGATATATACAGAAGTCTGTATTGTTAATGTGTTTTAAAGACATCTTGCAAAAGGGGGGCCTCGGTCAAATGTTAATGCCATTTGGGGAGCCTTGCTCTGGAAAAGTTTGGGAACCCCTGCACTAGCCTACAAGGCCTTTACAAAAACAACGTAATGGACATCCGAAGTTCTCACACCTTATATAGTGAATTTAAGGGGTCTTGTTTAGGTTTTTTTGGGATGCTGCTGTATATTGCAACAGGCTGGGTGATCATTTCCTGTGGGCATTCCTGTAGTCAGGCAGACCTATGACAACATGCTTGCACATTCTACCTCTCTGAGACCACAGCGGTTATCTTGGTCAGTGCCGTTCTGATTTAATAGGCTTTGTAACAAAGAGAGCAGACATTCTCAGACACAGAGCTGGAGCATGAAGTTTGGCTCTCTATTGAATAGCTGTGGCTTCCCTGTCTCTGTGCATATTGCAGGAAGAATGTTAATGGATGCACCGCTAGGACGCAAATTTGGCAAAAATGTGAAGGAGGAAATTGGTTTTCTAATCAGACTCTGACTCGGAGCACAATTCATCCACTCTCTCTTTGGCTGTAAGTGCTTTTTAAAACGGTGCTGTGGATTCCAGTGCATTAGCCCTTGATTCTCAGTAGTGGCAGTGGCTGGAGAAAGGGAGAGACTGAACCCAGGTGCTGTTGACACACTGTAATTAATGAAGTTTCAGGGTTTGCCTCAGTGAGAAAAAGCCGCAAACGTGTTAAAGTAATGTTCTGCAGGAGGCTTCATGCAGGGCTTGAATAATTTCTCTCCTCCAGTTTAAAATTCATGTCTCCTGCTGTTTTATCATCTGATTACAATATGCCATGAAATCATTGGGTTTGGTATTTCTCCTCTGATGGCAGAATGTCACAAAATGTCTTCTCTTTTCATGTTTGGATAACATCCCTAGTGCACCTTCTTCCCACACACTTAAAGACTGCTATAATGGATGAATAACTCTTTGACACCTTTGCTGTGCTGGTTCTAGTGTGTTTAATTGCACAGGGGTTTTATAAGAATCTTGATCTGCTAACACTTCTCTCTCTCTTTCTCTCTCTCTCTCTCTCTCTCTCTCTCTCTCTCCTTTCCCTTTTGTTTGATGCAGGAGCAGCTCAGTATCCAGGTATGCCCTACATTTTATCTCTCCGTGTTCCTTTGTCTACGTGTCCATTTGTGTCCTGCCTGTCTTGTGTCATGTATGAACCGTTCCTAAAACCACCGTTTTCCTAAAACCTCCTCAGGTCTTTATAACTAGCATCCTGGCATAACCAAACCATCTCACCCTTTCTTCAGTTTATAATTCATTCATTCTTCTTCTGCTACTGCTGTTACTTCCTCCTAAGCCTCCAGCAGTGCAGCTGCTCGTTGGTTCGCTCCATTTTTCACATGTGCAGTCTGTTCTAACTCAGTTTCTCACCTTACAGGTCTAAGTTTAGCCCTCATTCCCTCCTGCTGTTTCATCCATTAATGTTCATTTGTACAGCATACATTAACATTTGTTATTTAAAGGTACCATTGGGATATTTTTAAGGGGTGAATGATGTGCCAAGCATGTGCAAATTTAACATACTTAGTATAGTCCGTGGTCAATGAGATCACGTGCCATAGCAGCTACTGTAAAATGTGTTTGTTTTGCTTCATACAAGGTGATTAAAGGTCTCGGTATATATGCGGAAATGTAGCCTGATGTACGCCTGATGTTCCGTGTCGTACACATGGCAGCTTGGTGAACTCCACGGACAAACACACTACGTAAACAAACCCGTGATTTGTTTGTTACAAGCAAGACATGTTCAAGCCGATTCATTCCAAGTACTGCATGGGTTTCACTAGCATGCTGATACCCCACCACCTGCATCTCATTTGTCTCATTTCCTTTGTCTTTGTAAATCTGGAACAAAACAAAGCAGCTATTTGTCTTCCTTATGTTTATCATTTGTTTATCTGCTTCCAACAACTCAACATAGTTTACACTGTCAGCACATTGCAGTAGGCAGTCTTTTCCTGTAGGAAAGGAAATTGTCATGAAATTTAAATAGCACCACCTACAGTATTGGAGTGATGTTGAATACAAAACCACAGCGAGTATGCAAGCTTGAACGCTCTCAAATATGGATATGTCTTCCCGCAACCCATGCAGACGTCGTCTCCGCAAGAAACATGCCGAGGCCTTAAGTTCTTTGCTCAAGTGTGGAGTGCTACTGGGTTACCTTGCTGTACTGTAAATCTACATCTATTCAAACCCTGTTCTTTAAAATGTCCTTTAAAGAAAAGGACTTTAAAGTAGGACTTCACCCAATGTCTTAAAAGGTCTCTATAATGTTCTCATCCTGCGAGGCCCTGAAAGAGGGAGCTAAGTGAATTTCTCGTAATATCATTTGTACTTTAATGAGGGGCAAGTAAAAGTTAATGAAATTTTGAAAGGATTGAGAGCCTCTCCTTCAGTCATTAATTTTGTGAGGGGGTCAAAAAAGAAACTGATTAAAGCTCATACCGTGCTACCGGTATGTAGTCAAGACTGTTCAGACTCCAGTCTAATGCTAACGCTGCAATCAAATAAAGTGAACGATGAAATACCAAAATATTAGCAAGAATGGATTGTCTTAAAGGCAGTTGGCTCTAATCCTTAGTCATAATCTTTACTGATTAACCCTTAAAGACCTACACTAACACATCAAAACATCATCATGCAACCAACCGGTTTCAGTTCCTTGTGTTTTTTTTTTTTTTTTTTACTGTGATCGCCTGACTAAAGCTGCTAAAACACACTTCTGAATGCGGGCTGTGCTGTTTCTATTAGCACTAAATCATCAGTCTACATATTACCAGCAAAGGCTGTGGACAGAACTTGATCTATTCAAATCGATAAAGCAAGCAACACACCAGGCAGCAGGACCGATTAATTCTTCCGATGTAGTCAGTATTTTAATGACGGAAGAAAGTGGCATACGCTAACAAACTGCCCCTTGATAGTTAGCCTGATATCTGTAGAAGAACTGAAAGCTGACAGATGACTTTTTCAAAATACTGATTTCAGTGATTCTCCAGCAGCAACAGTTTCAAAAAAATTTGGACAGTTGTTCCTCATTCACCCTGTCCAGGCTGTACCCCGCCTTGTGCCCGATGCCTCCTGGGATAGGCTCCAGGTTCCCTGTGACCCAGAAAAAGAGTAAGCGGTAGAAGATGGATGGATGAATGATCCTCATTCATAATGAACAGTGGTAGCACAAGTAAGATCTGTAAAGTTGAATTAAAACGGTACGATCAAAGTAAACATTAGTCAAACAAGATGCCTAAAGTTATAGTGAGTAACAGAAACCATAAGGAGCAGTGAAAGTGAGTTTCCTATTATTAATTTAGGACTGCTGTTTAATTGTCAGTGGTTTTTTTTGTGCAAAAATAGTGTGTATATTATATATCCATCCATCCTCTACCGCTTACTCCTTTATCAGGGTCACAGGGAACCTATCCCAGGAGGCATCAGGCACAATGCGGGGTACACCCTGGACAGGGTGCCAGTCCATCGCAGGGCACAATCACATACACACTCACACACACATTCATACACTACAGACACTTTAGACACGCCAATCAGCCTACCATGCATGTGTTTGGACTGGGGGAGGAAACCGGAGTACCCGGAGGAAACCCCCGACGCACGGGGAGAACATGCAAACTCCACACACACATGGTCCCGGTGGGACTCAAGCTCTGGACCCTGGAGGTCTGAGGTGGACGTGCTAACCACTAAGCAACCGAGTAAAGGTTTCATATGAAGTTTATATTTGTAACACTCAGTTTGTGGATTTTAATTTAAATATACAAAAAATTATATTGAAAATGTGGTTTAAAAAAATCTTATTAATCGTTTAATTGAGAAAGTAATCGTCCGATTATTAATCAGGTATGAACATAAGCTTTTGTTGAAGCCCTACGTCACGTTTCTCGCTCTGCTGACACTTCTAATGTCAAAGATGGTTTGGAACCAATCGCAGACTTTTGAAATAGTTTGATAAACAAACAAACACCAAAACAAAGACACTAAAACAAGTTGGCATAATACTGTGGCATAAACTAACAAGATCAAAACACGTTAACATGGAACATGGTGGTCTAAGACAAACGTAAAACAGAAGCAGTGCAAACAATGGCTATATATAAGTGTGCTTGTTAACAGAACCGTGATTCAGGTGCAGGTGGTCATGTGACATTTTGTAGTACAGTGCAGTGGCTGATGGGAACTGAGTCCAGAGTGACCGCCTTGATATATGACACCTAGCATGTTTAGGAGTGACTTCGTCATACCCCGACAGATATACAAAGCACAGAACCTGACACTGATTACCAGAACTAAACCAAACAACTATTTCTTTCTGGCTAAGTAGCGGTGCAAACTGCTGTGCTAGTTAGATTTATTTTCACTTTTCCTCTCAAATATTCTCTCTTTCAGTTTACGTGATAATTACTGACACTCAGTGTGTTTACATGTACAACAATAATCCACAATTAACCCGATTAAGACACATTACGAAACTACCATGCACACAGCAATTTTTACTTACCTTAATCTGTTTAAGGTCATGGGGAAAAATACATGTATCTTGGCTACTATATAGACCGTAAGTACGTGGTTTGGGACTCAACCCACGGCTTCAAGCAGTTGTCTATTTGCACGTACAGCATGACAAATAATTAACCGCACTTAAAGTGTTCGTAATTTTTTTTTTTTACAAAAACACCCAAAACTGTATACGGAACCATAACGAAGACGAACTGTATGTTGATGCGTGAAATAATGGAGGGACGTCGGACAGCGAGGCGCGGTGACGTAATGACGCGGGCTGTTAATCTAATTATGTTCTATAACATGTAAAACGGGAACATGACAGGAGTATTCTAAAAGCGACTCATGTAAACACCTTAACCACATTATTATCTTAATCTGAGTAAGGTCAATAATTAGATTACTGCTGTCCATATACACAATGTGAAAGATTTTGATGGAAACGTCATTCTTCAACAATATCTTTCTAATGAATAACAACAATTATGGAATTTGCTTTTTTTTTTTTATTCTTCTTTAGAAAGAATTCATAATACCTTTTTTTCCCCTTTCATTTTCACCACTAGCTTGTGGTTTTAAATGATCGAGTAATACAATGAAACGACACGATTTTTCAACCGACAACAAAATGTCTGGTCTGAAGTGGTAAATGGTAAATGGTGCACTTATATAGCGCTTTTATCCAAAGCGCTTTACACTGTGTCTCATTCACCCATCCACACACACACACCAATGGTAGCTGAGCTGCCATTCAAGGCGCTAACTTGCCATCGGGAGCAACTTGGGGTTCAGTGTCTTGCCCAAGGACACTTCTGTATGTGGAGTCACGTGGGCTGGGAATCGAACCGCCATCCCTACGATTAGCGGACAACCCGCTCTACCACCTGAGCCACAGCCGAAATGCTTAATGAATAGATATGAAGGCGATACAGAAAGCATATGTTAAACAGCAGAAATCCCGAAAGGACTATTAATAACAACTGTACTTTTAGCCTGAAGACCTGTTCTTGCTGATGTAGCCTTTCTGAATGTCAAGAGTGTGCATAATTTTTCTTTTGCCTATGGAACATCTCATGTAACTGGGCGACTTCATATAATGGGAATAGACTACTAAGCAAGTTAGCTGATTGGGTGTTAGCTCCATACAATGAACTTTTGGCCCATCCAAGCTGAAACCTTGAGGAGGAAGTGGGTTCTTGTAAAGCTACATTTCAAATCATATACTTCCTGTGAAATTAGTGTGAGATGTAGACGTAGTATGTTAGTGCCAAAACCTGATTATTCATTTAAGCTTCATTACATGCTAGAATTCAGCGATTTCCCAGACTGTCATATGTATCTGAGGACGAGATTATGCTAAGTGGCATCGTGGATTCGTTAGCATCTGTTGGAAATGCACTGTAAGAGTTCTCTAATGTGTTCTCTGTATTACACATTACATTAGGTAAGTGAATGTGAGGACTGTCAGATAAGCACACATATAAGCCTGTGCACAATCAACAAGCAAGGCTATCATTATTTAACCTTGTCCTGAACTCCGCCTATCACTTCTCAAGGCCGAGAGAGGAATAGATTCACTCTTGCAATGCCGGCAGTATTAAAATCAGGAGCAGAAAAGCCCGCAGTGATTAAGCTGGTATATTTTATGCCCGGCACCACACTGCTCCAGTCCTCCGCCATTAATACCCTTCCATACCCAGGCAATCAACACAAACATGCTGAGACAGAGGAGAAACAAACTCTCACACACATCAAACAGCACTTGGCAGGCTTCCTGGTGTGTTTGCTTTTTTTTTTAAATACCTTTCAATCCAATTATTCATCGCAGTCAAGTAATTTACAGGTATATAAATTAAGATTGAGCTGAGGAAGACTCTGTGTTAGGGAGTTGGATTAGTCCCTGCCCTTATTTAGGACTCAAGTACTTCACAGCCCTTATTCTTTGGTTTATCCAGGGCACTTTCACTCTGGTTTTTTTCTTCTTCTTCTCTTTCTCCCTCTCTCTCACTTTTTCCTTATTCCGCAGCAGCAGCACTGATGGGGCCAGCGTTACGGTATTAGCGTCGGCTCCTGTAAAATTACAGTAAAAGGCTCCCGGGAAAAGAGCGTTAGCTAAGCACGTTAGTGCTCCGCTGCAGTGAAAGAACATTTGCTCCGTGTGACAGGGAAATCGGCGTTCTTTTCGCCTCTGAGCATATTTCAGGAAAGGAGGAGGGGAAGGCTTTTGATTTGCTAGATGAGAGAGTTATTAGAGAAGGAACAAAGAAGGGGCTAATTTAAAGGGAAGTCTAATATACTAATGCCAGAAGCTTGTCAGGAAATATGTATCGTTGGACAGCTTCAGCCTGCTCTCCACTGACCTCAAGGACGTGCCTCTGTCCCAAGGATGGCTTTCTTACGCCTTCTCGCCTTTGCTGTCATCTAAGTGTGTGTGTGTGTGTGTGTAAGGTGTGACGGTCGATATACGAAGAGTGTGCTCAAACACCAACTAGATCAGGAGCCGCGGGGAGAGATGCTGCAGGATAAACTAAGCTCCGCCTGGGCCAATCTCTCTGCCAGACAGTTTGTTTAGTTAGAAAGCAATGCAGATTGAGACCTGAGGAGATGGACAGCTGCTGGAGGTCCTTTGTATACCCTCTCCCACTGAGAGTAGGTATGGTGATGCAGGAGGAGAGATGGAGAGGGCGGAAAAGGTCTTCTTCCATTCTGCTGCACTCTATCCTTCTTCCTCTGGTTTTCTGGCTCCAGCAGCAATTTGTTTTGCTCCCATACCTGCTTGTTTATGAATCTTTTCCCTCCTCACTTTTCGTTCCTGCCTTCCCTATTCTTCTTTCTTTATCTCATCCTTATTCTGTTTTTCCTTCTCACAGCATGGCATCTTTTATTTACCCAGCACTGTGTTTGAAATTGCAATACATATGTGCTATTCTAGAAAATGTTTAACTGTATAGAGCTGCCCAGTGTGCTAGGTAGTGGGGGGGTTGGGTGTAACACATGGAAGCAAATTTGTCTTTGGATTTTTTATTAATATAGAAATTGTTATTGAACTGTACATTTTTTTTTAATTACATAAAAATTTTAGTTATTTTTTAAAGAGAATGTGTTCATTATAAATAATAAATATACCACAACGTGGTTGAATTCTTGAAACGGAACATGTTGATTAAATTTGGACAATTTGTTTTTAATATTATCGTTTCTACAAAATTATATAAGGTAATATATATATAACTATATAAAACTATATAAATTATCGTTCCTATAACAGTTTGTTCAACATAATCTAAGCCTACTAATAAACACATTAAAGCCATGATGTTATATAGCAAAGAAAGCCATATGGTGAAGAAGAGGAATAATATCTCTGACATACAAACTACTCAAGATATTCCATTTGAAACATTCTTTATCTGTTTATCTATAAATTATTATTATTTCATTTCAGTATGTACAGGATTTTGCTGAGGTTTTTTTTTTCCAAAATGCTCGATTTTGCTGCGTGTTTTTGGTTGGTTTTGTTTATTTTTTAAATTTGCGACATAATTTACAGGGTTTTTTTTGTGTGGAAAACTACTTGAATTGAAAGTCCAGTTATTTCGCAGTGATGTTTGTTGGTAAATGAAACATTTTAGCTGTATTCATGTTCGACGCACATGAATTGAAGAGGGCTTTGGTTGAATACGTGTCGCGATGCTGTCACACGATGTGTCTTGGCCACAATATCGTGCACTCATGGAGGGGCTGTAATTTTAGCAGTTACAGTAAAAGGAATCCTGAAAAGCTTTCTGCGTTCTTGGATTAAATTGTTGCCTATTTTATACCAAAACTTACCCCACAAATTTGACTCCATTTGTCTTTAAAAAGTTTTATTTGTTCTGGAAACATTTTTGAAAATCTTTCACTCATCGACACAGTTGTCCACTGACATCATTTGATTAACTGGATTCTGATGCGTTTTTTTGTTGTTGTTGTTTTGTTTTTTATTTGATAGATTTATATGAATAGCTATGAAGAAAATATAATAAAATCACAGATTATTATGACATTCTTGTTACAGTTAAAGTAATAATATTTATAGCAAAACATATATATAATCAGCATATAAAGAAATGTCCCTTTTTAAGGAGACTGTATTTTAAAGATAATATTGGAAAATCCAAATACGCTTTACAGATCTTTATTGGAAAGGGTTTAAACAATGTGTTTCATGCTTGTTCAATGAACCATAAACAGTTATTGCACATGCACCTGTCGAACAGTCCTTAAGACACGAACAGTTTACAGGCAGTAGGAAATTAAGATCACAGTTAATAACTTAGTACACTAAAGAGACCTTTCTACTGACTCTAAAAACACCAGAAGAAAGATGCCTAGGGTTCCTGCTCACCTGCGTGAACATGCCACAGGCCTGCTACAGGGAGGCATGAGGACTGTAGAATTGGCCAGAGCAATAAACTGCAATGTCTGTAATGTAAGATGCCCAAGACAGTGCTACCGGGAGACAGGAAGGACAGATGATCGTCCTCGCAGTGGAAAATAACTGTGTGTGTCCCCGCAGACGTTAGCAAGAGCTAACCAATCTAGTGCAGTCTATGAGGATGAGATGCAGTGTAGTACTTAAAGCAGCTGGTGGCCACCAGATCCTGACTGTTCCATTTAATATTGACCCATCCCCTGCCAATTTGTTTAGGGACTCATTATTCCATTTCTGTTCGTCAAATGTCTGTGAAACTTGATCAGTTTATGTCTAAGCTGTTGAATGTTTTTAAGATAATACAAATAAGTACACGTTAAGAAATTTGAATGTGAGAAGACATTTTTTGCTGTGTATATATATATATATATATATATATATATATATATATGTATATATATACAGACAGACGGATAGATAGATAGATAGATAGATAGATAGATAGATAGATAGATAGATAGATAGATAGATAGATAGATAGATCGCCAATTATTTATGAGCAATGGGCCATATGTTAGCCCACCACATGAAGAGACAGTTTATTTTACTTACTTTCTTTCAGAAGGTGCTAATGCAGATGGATTCTTTCGCAGGTTCAGGCTTGATGTCAATAATTCTGCTCATCTGAACAATTATACCACACGCATTAAAAATGTTTATGAAATCAGAATAACCTGTAAATTAATTTGTAGCTTGCACTTCAGTAAAGCAGGTCAGGGTTTCAGGGATTCCTCTTCTTCTATCAGGTGGTGTAGGAAACAAGTTAAATATAACAACAACAACAAAACCTGTAGCACAATCTGCAGCTACGGAAATGCACCTTTCCTAACTATCCCGACATCATCACTAATAATATCTAATATATATCCCTGACTGCAGTTTTAAGCAGCTTGGTTTTGTAAATATTGTTAAAGTTGTTCTTGTAATACCTATTCAATTTCTACACACTGCTATAAAAATAATTAATTCCATTCATGAAAAATAGATGATGAGACTTCTTTAACGAGCATGGCAATTTATGTAAAAGCGAATATTTGTTTTCCTGTTTGTAACTGAATATTGCGTTTTTAAAATTATGAAATTAAAGATGCATGGTTTTGTTGACCTTTTCATTTAACAGTTAGGAATTTGAATGATTTCATGATAATTGCATTAATCGTTCAGGGATATTACAAAGGCAACTTAAATAAGAATAATCTAGTTTTAGGTTTATATATATATATATATATATATATATATATATATATATATATATATATATATATATATATATACGTATATATATATAGAGAGAGAGAGAGAGAGAGAGAGAGAGGAGAGAGATAGATAGATAGATAGATAGATAGATAGATAGATAGATAGATAGATAGATAGATAGATAGATAGATAGATAGATCGCCAATTATTTATGAGCAATGGGCCATATGTTAGCCCACCACATGAGGAGACAGAAACCTGTAGCACAATCTGCAGCTACGGAAATGCACCTTTCCTAACTATCCCGACATCATCACTAATAATATCTAATATATATCCCTGACTGCAGTTTTAAGCAGCTTGGTTTTGTAAATATTGTTAAAGTTGTTCTTGTAATACCTATTCAATTTCTACACACTGCTATAAAAATAATTAATTCCATTCATGAAAAATAGATGATGAGACTTCTTTAACGAGCATGGCAATTTATGTAAAAGCGAATATTTGTTTTCCTGTTTGTAACTGAATATTGCGTTTTTAAAATTATGAAATTAAAGATGCATGGTTTTGTTGACCTTTTCATTTAACAGTTAGGAATTTGAATGATTTCATGATAATTGCATTAATCGTTCAGGGATATTACAAAGGCAACTTAAATAAGAATAATCTAGTTTTAGGTTTATATATATATATATATATATATATATATATATATATATATATATATATATATATATATATATAGAGAGAGAGAGAGAGAGAGAGAGAGGAGAGAGATAGATAGATAGATAGATAGATAGCTGTCTGTC
>JAFFST010053972.1:531489-552345 GCA_022414735.1 Noturus placidus
TGTGTGGCCACCATTATTTTCCAGCACTGCTTTAACCCTCTTGAGCATGGAGTTCAGCAGAGCTTCACAGGTTGCCACTGGAGTCCTCTTCCACTCCTCCATGATGACATCACGGAGCTGGTGGATGTTAGAGACCTTGTGCTTCTCCACCTTCCATATGAGGATGCCCCACAGATGCTCAATAGGGTTTAGGTCTGGAGACATGCTTGGCCAGTTCATCACCTTCACCCTCAGCTTCTTTAGCAAGGCAGTGGGTGTCTTGGAGGTGTGATTGGGGTTATCATCATGCTGGAACACTGCATACTGATCAAGCTCTGCTTCAGTATGTCACAGTACATGTTGGCATTCATGGTTCAATGTCGCTCAATGAACTGTAGCTCCCCAGTGCATTGTGTGAGATACTGTATAATGCAACTTGGCCAATTTTAAAAGATCATATTTAATTGGACTTGATCTAAAATTCTGTTTGGAGTAAAGCATCAAGGAGCAGCTTCCTAGGAAACACTTTCTTACGAGAGTTATTTCTGGTGATGTGAGTACTGGGATGGCATTTGGCACACAGATGGACGATGACAGTGGCATTAGCACTCCCGCTTTGCTGACCTGCTGTTCACCAAGAAGGGCGGGCAGTGTTTCTCATACATGTATTTTTAACCACAGCTCTGTATAATTTCGTATACATTTCCTGTAACAGCAGTTCTGACAGTAGTTCCGACTGTAATTCAAATCACAGGTTTACGTTAATGCACTGGATCTGATACATTATCATTTCTATAGTAACAACTCATTCACAGTGGGTGCTCCACATAATCTAATTATAAATAGAGTCAAACGGTGTTATTTAATAAAGAAAAACATGCAGTCATACAGTAAATAAGTGAAATGAGATTTTCTAGAGTTTATAGATTTTCTATAAGTTGTTTTCTGCTGGGTTTAGTGGTTAACATGTTTGCCTTGCACCTCTGGGGTTTAGGGGTTCGAATCCTGCCTCTGCTTGCACAGAGCTTGCATGTCCACACTGTGCTTTGGGGGTTTCCTCTGGCTACTCCGGTTTCCTTCCCAGTCCAAAGACATACGTTGTAGGCTGATTGGCATTTCTAAATTGTCTGTGTTGTGTTAGTGAGTCAGTGAGTGATTGTGCCTTGTGATGGGTGGCATTCCGTCCAGGCTGCCCCGCGCCTTGTGCCCTGAGTTCCCTGGGATAGGTTCCAGGCCCTATGTACGATGGAAAATGGATGGATGATTTCTTCCAGATTCTCCAGTTTTCTCCCACTGTTCCAAAACATGCCTGTAGTTGCATGTGTGTGTGCATAGTGGCCTGAGATAGTGTACCATCTAGAGTGTATTCCCACATCATGCCGGGGTTAGTCCCAGGATACACCAATATAAAGCAGTTGCTGAAGATATATGGATGGAAGGATGGGTGGATATATGAATGGATGGGTGGATGGTTGGAAACACCAAACATTGAATCCGATGGGCAAAAATATTAGCCAAACGCACCCAATTCCACAGGATAGACTGGTAACACTGGCGAATATTGATACTCTATATGCCAAACCTGCTTCCACACGTGCATTCACCCAATCCTAAATATGAAATAATAGCTTCATGTCAACAAAACGGCTAGTTTAAAAGTTCAGATCTGTGTGACAGAGCCCATTATCCACCAAGACCTGGTTCCACTCCAGGCTCCTTCCATCAGCCACACTTTAATGTTAGCGAGACAGGGCGAGAGCCTGGGAATTGCGATGGATATCACAGCCATACACACATACACAGCCATCTGCAGTAATGTTTGTGTGTCCCTGTGTGTGTGTGTGTGTGTGTGTGTGTGTGTGTCTTTCACTTCTATCATCTGCCATCATTCACATTCTGATTTGACAACGCTCCTCTTTTCTTTTCGCCTGCCAGGAAGAGAGGTGATACTGCTTATAGAGGAGGACAGTAGTCCGCTTTGACCTTGTCAGCACAGCGGTTTGCTGTGACATCAGCACACTGGGCATGACACTCACACACACACACACACACACACACACACACGGGCACAAATATACATGGACGCACACACACAAAGACGCACACATTCTTGCGGGGATGTTTTCTCCAGCTTGATGTATGAGGCAGTGCGGGTGGCGGTAGGCTCGCAGTGATATAAATGGCATGTCGCGGCCGGCTCCGAGCGCAGCAGCCTGCTCTGACAGCTTTAATCTAGGCTAAAATGATCAGTGTTCTGTGCTACTGCTTTTGAATGCCGGTAATTAAATAGAAAGATAATGTCACAGATCTGTTTGAACAAGTTATGCAAATACGACGCGCACGCTTCTTCAGAGTTTCCGCAATGCCTTGTTGCTCGTCGGCGCACGAGCTGCA
Source organism: Noturus placidus (assembly GCA_022414735.1). NCBI lineage: Eukaryota > Metazoa > Chordata > Actinopteri > Siluriformes > Ictaluridae > Noturus > Noturus placidus. The sequence goes on from JAFFST010053972.1 coordinate 533,863, forward strand.
AGCTAATTTCACAGAGGCTCTCTTTCTGACGGCCTTTGCCGAGGCAATAAGGCTAATGAAGGTTTTGTTTGAATTGGAATTAATCACCAGTTCATCTTTTTCAGAGGCGGTGACACAAACAATTATCTTAATTAAGCCAAGCTGCGTGCCAATAATCAATAATAATCTCAAGGCTAATCAAGCTTAATCCTTTCTTTTATTCGCCGTGATCCATGCACAAGATTTACTTCGCACGTCGTATATTAAAGGCAATTTCCTAAGACTACTCATCTCAGCACCAACGCAGTGCGTGTTACGCCTACTGAATGAGAATGCGCACTCACATCCATAGCCACTACCTGAGAAATAGAGCACATGCCAGAGGGTCATTAGAGTCTGACTCTGGTGTGTACGCTGGTGCTTCCTGTCTCTGCTCATGTCATATCAAGGCTTGAAGTATTCCTGATGCTGGAGGTGTAACATGCTGTGCAGGGTATGAGTAGTTAACCTGCATTCTGCTGCAAGTTCTGCCACACATTTTTTTTTTTTTTTTTTTTATTTTTGGAAGGCATATGGAGTCTCCAGAGCGTTTGCATGTGTTTATCACTTTTCAGCAGAGCCAAGCGACATCTTGCTACAAACTCGGCGGTTATAAATGGAGCCTTGTCGGGTTTCACTAGCGCATCGTGCCGCATCACACCACCCCGTCGTTGGATATTTTCCTTTAACACCACGCCTCCAAGTGTTTCATTCCTTGCATAATCTGTCATTTCTTTCTTTATTAAAATAATAATTTGTCAAAAAGTCAAAGAAACAATTCTAGCCGTACCCCAACTGTACTCTGAGTCCACACATAATTGGTGTCTGTTGTTTTCATAAGCAGTTTGTACTTGAGGCCGAGAAGTAGTGTAATCCTGTCTCACCTGTTCGGATCAAACCAGTGATGTCACACACACACACTGATGGGATTTACTGTAAGCTTTAAAACATGAACAAGGCCTCAGCATGCAGTAATGCTATAATGTTAAGTGGCTGTAAGCCAGGAAAACTGTTCTCCGTTCCTTTCTTCCGTTTCCCCCTTTCCTTTCTTGTTCCCTCCCTCTACCTCTATGTACCTTCTTACATTCCATCCTCCCCTCCTTCTTCCCCATCACTCCCTTCCTTCTTCCCCATCATTACCTTCCTTCATCCCCATCATTACCTTCCTTCTTCCCCATCACTCCATTTCTTCTTTCCTCAATTCCTTCTTCTCTCCTTTCCTTCATCCCTTCCTTCTTCCCCATCACTCCCTTCCTTCTTCCCCATCACTCCCTTCCTTCTTCCCCATCACTCCCTTCCTTCTTTCCTCAATTCCGTCCTCTCTCCTTTCCTTCATCCCTTCCTTCTTCCCCATCACTCCCTTCCTTCTTCCTCATTACTCCCTTCCTTCTTCCCCATCACTCCCTTCCTTCTTCCTCATCACTCCCTTCCTTCTTCCCCATCACTCCCTTCCTTCTTTCCTCAATTCCTTCCTCTCTCCTTTCCTTCATTCCTTCCTTCTTCCCCATCACTCCCTTCCTTCTTCCTCATCACTCCCTTCCTTCCTTCCCCATCACTCCCTTCCTTCTTTCCTTTATTCCTTCCTTTCTCCTCCCATCACTCCCTTTCTTCTCTCCTCCCTTTCTTCTCTCACTCAATTTCTTCTCCTCCCATCACTCCCTTTCCGGTTCCCGCTTTCCATTCTTCCACTTCCCCCTTTCCTTTCTTTTTCCTTCCCTCTGTCCCATCCTACGTTCCATCCTTCCTTGCTAATTCACAATTACTTCCTGCCTTCTTTCCTTCATTCCTTCCTTCCTCCTTTCCTCCCTCTCTTTCTTTTTTCATTACTCCCTCATTCCTTCCTTCCTTCCCCCACCATTCTTTCTTTATTGCCCTTTCTTAATTCACGCCTTCCTTCCTTCTTTTCCCCTCTCTTTTTTCCTTCTTCTTTCCACTTCTCCTCCCTTGTCTTCTCTTCTCTCCTGTCGTTCATTCATTCTTCTCTTCCTCCCTTTCTCTCCCCATTTACTCACTTCCTTCCTTCCTTCCTTCCTTCCTCTATCCCTTTCTTCCTTTCTTCCATCCATTCCTTTTTTCTGCCTTAATGGTTTCTGGCTCTATTTTATAGTAAACTTGATGTCAAAGGTATAATAACTGGGACACACCACCAGCGCACATGATTAGACCTCAGTAACCGCATGAAATACTTCAATTCCGTGATTCTTAGTGTGTTTACTGTACACTACATCTTCTGTCATTTGGTGCTCAGAAGCGAACCATCACGCTGTGGCCTCCGTTTAACACAGTCACCATGACAACCGCAGTGGCCCGCTGCGTGTTAACCTTCATCTGTAACCTCACCGATAAACATGGGCCATATTTGCATTTCCAATGTACCACCTCTCTCCTCATAGCCCCTTCTTCTTTTGACAAGTCTTGAGGATCTCTCTCTCTCTCTCTCTCTCTCTCTTTGTCTGTCTCTCACTCTCTCGAGGTTCATTTGTTTGCTCTGTTTTTACTTTCCACTCCTGGCAGCCTGATTGAAATCAGTTTTGTTAAACTGTCTGTCCTTATCGGGCGCCATCAGAGGATCCGATTCCCTTCTTCTCATCTACTTAAACTGACAGCGCTCTTTAGAGGAGCCTGCCATCTGAAGCATGCCACCTTGTTGCCCCCCCCCCCCTTTTTTTTTTGGTTGCATAATTATTTAGCTCTGTCACTTGCCCATTCATGTTTTCTCATTTGCACTGGGGAGGGAGTGATGCTAAATATAGCATTCACCCTGTCTGTGTTTATTTGGTGACGGATGTCTCTCTTTTACGGGTATTCGATGCCAATGTCCAATGTTAGACTCCTGCTGAGACCTAATTAGGTTATTCATTCATTAGATTATTAATTCAAGGTTTTCTCCTTAACCCAAATGTAGTTGATAAGCCATGATATTTGTGGTTTCCTTCTTCAGTGGTTAAACTATACTGGTTTAACTGTTTGTCTCAGTCATCACATGGATTCCTCAAAAGACTCAGTGGCTCAGTAGCACCATCTGTGCACAAGATAGCAGAATAAGTAAGGAATAAAAAACTTTGGGGGTGTGGCTTAATGGTTATCATGCTTGCCTTGCACCTTCTGGGTTGAGGGCTCGAATCCCACCTTCACCCTGTATGCACAGACTTTGCATGTTCTCCCCGTGCTTTGGGGGTTTCCACCATGTTCTACAGCTTCCTCCGCCAGTCTAAAGCTTGCGTTGTAAGCTTTAAATTGTCCGTAGTGTGTGAATGGGTGTGGAATTGTGCCCTGTGATGGGTTGGCACCCTGTCCATGGTGTCCCCTTGCCTTGTGCCCCGAGTGCCCTTGGATGTTCCCATGAACTTGTGTAGGACACGCTATAAGGAACATGAATGGATGGATGGATGGATGGATGGATGGATAAAACATTTGGGCGTGTCCAAGTGAGATAAGACAGAATTCAACAACAGGGTGGTGTGATGTAACATGACACTAAGTGGACTTACTCGTTTGTTAATTTTTATAGATGTTAGCGTCCACAAGAGCAGTTTTGTTTTAGATGCGAAACAGCTCAACATGTTGAGAGGTACGTGCCTGCCAGTTCCAAGCATATGAAACTGGTAGCTATACTCTAAGCTTCCCCATAGCTCCAGTACAATACTAAAGAAGAAAACCAAAGCTACCAAAGACACCTTGGCTGATCGATTATATTTTGGGTCAAGTGCTGGTAGTTGTGTATATTTTATTTTTTAGACGGATCGTTCGTTTACAGCGCTGGGTCGAGGACGTGCTCTATATGTCCTGAGATAAAATAGAGCCCACAGGCCATGACCGACCAGCGTTCCCTGACCAGCACGGAGACGAGCTGCGATTCAGCGCAGGCGTGTGTATCACGGACACAGACCGGCTTATGAAACGCCACACAGGGAGGCGAGGGAAACAAAAACCCACTTTCACACTCTGTTGAGTATTCACACTCGCCCCAGGTGCATTTTGTCACTCACTCCTCATCATGCACTCCTGTAAGTGTTAGATTGTAGGGTTTTGGCCGCTCTTGGGTTTTTATCTCTGCGTGAAGGAAATGGCTCTAACACAAACGCTGTCTCGGTTTCTCTCTTCTGTCTTTCTTCTTCGTCCTCAGTCCAAAGCCAGAACCTGGTGACAGACAACATCTCTGTGGTGGAAGGGGAAACGGCCACTATCAGCTGTCGAGTCAAAAATAACGACGACTCCGTCATCCAGCTCCTGAACCCCAACAGACAGACCATCTACTTCAGAGATGTCAGACGTAAGTATTGTGGACACTCTTTCAGTAGTACCAAAGCACACACACACACACACACACACACACACACACACACACACACTTTTCTTTCTAGTGTAAGAGATGGGCTTCAATTCTACTAGAAGGGTTCTGAGAGCATCAGACTAATTCAGTATGTTTTTCGAGGGCAGCTGATAGAGGGTCACAGCTGTGTGCCAAGGGCACGTTGTTCTCCGTGGCCGGCCTTGATCTGCCATGATCTGGCTCAGAACTCTCCAGCACTCCGCACAGCTGCACTTGTTTCATCAGAGCCGAGGCTGGCGCGCCATCTCTTTTTCCTCAGAGGCAAAATTACCCCACATGAGCCTCAGCAATGGTTTCTTTCAAAGAGTTGAAATAAGAAGCATATTAAAGTAGCACGAAATCCATTCAAGTTCAGTCAGGCTCAATCAGACATTCACTCTACAGTGTTTTTTTTTTTTATTTTTCCTCTTTTTTTTCCTCGAGGATAATGCTTACTTCTCTCTTCTCATCCTCACATGGATGAATGCTTCCAGTCTACTGTCGCATAAGTGCAGCCCGCGCTTCTTTTTCTTACTTCTTCTTCTTTTTTCTTTTTTTTTGATGAGGTCTGCTCATTTCTTTTTTAAACGCACGTCTCTGTAATGATCCCTCCCTGCTCGTGGAGGTGGTGCCACACTGAGTCATTGTACCCACATTCCAGCTTGGTCTGCGAAAAAGGAGAAGAAGGAGAGGCTAATAATCACACCCTCAGTCTGTAAATTCTTCATGTGGATCACACGTCTGTGCAGCTGTCAGTTCGTCTCCGGGCCTCGAATCATTAGAGGAGCTCAGAATCCATGCCGTGCAGCGCCGAGAAGGCCGTCATTATTGCTCGACGCCTTAATAAAAGTTTGATGGGCTCCTCTCCAAATCGCTGTGACCGGTAATCAAAATTGATTGCTGCCATTTAGGAGGAACGGCACGTCTCCCCAAGGCCTGGAGAATTAAACCTGAGAAAACAATACAAATTAGATGCGGAAGAAGAGCAGACCAAGGAAAGCGAGAGTGGGGGAGAAAGGGGGAGGGAGCAAGAGACAGGGCGAGAAAATGCGAGAAAGAGTCGAGGGGAGAGCGGAAGAGGGAAGCGGTCGAAGGAGAGTGGGAACAGAGGGCAAGGGAGTGTGAGAGAATGACCTAGAAGTGGGGGACAAGGGTTGAGCAAGTAAGAGAAAAATGGGACAGTGAGAGGGAAGGGGTCAAGGGCGAGTGGAAAAACAGGGGAAGGGAGTGTGAGAAAGAAGGGGTCAAGAGAGAGTGAAGGTTTGAGAGTATGAGACTGTGAGAGAGATGAGATCGGAGAGAGAGAAAGAGAAGGGATGAGAGTGTGAGAGGGGGTGAGAGAGAAGAGATCAGGAGAGAGAGAAGGAGAAGGGATGAAAGTATGAGATTGGGACAAGAGATAAGCAGACGCGTAACATTAAGGGAGAGAATGGGCAAGAGACGGTGAGAGAGATGTTGGAGCATTAGAGGGAAAGGATGAGAGACAATTAGAGGCAAGTGAGTGAGAGAGAAGCAGATGAGAAACTGTAAAAAAGAAAGGGGGGAGGGAAGGGATGAGAGTGTGAGAGAAAGAAAAAGAGAGAGAGGGAGAGACGCTGGTGAGTGATGGTGAGAGAGAAAGTGGAACAGAGATGGGGAAAAAGCAACCAAGAGACAAGAGACAGTGAGAGAGAAGAGGTCAGAGAATGAAGTGAGAAAAGGGGGTGAGAGAGAAAGGGTGAAAGACAATGAGAGAGAATGAGGGGTAGGTTAGAGAAAAGTGGTGAGAGACAATGTTAGTGAGGCGACAGACAAAGGGTGAGAGGCAGTTATGGATAAAGGAGTGAGAGAGAAAGGGTGAGAGACAGTGAGGTGATGGAGAAAGAGTGAGAGAAAAAGGGTGAGAGAAGGGAGTAAGAGAGAGGTGGTTGAGGAACAGTGAGAAAGTAAGGGCGAGAGACAGAGAGAATGGGTGAGAGACATTGAGAGAAGGCGGTGAGAGAGAAAGGGTGAGCGAGAGTGAGAGAGAAGGGAGTAAGAGAGAGGTGGTTGAGGAACAGTGAGAAAGTAAGGGCGAGAGACAGAGAGAATGGGTGAGAGACATTGAGGGAAGGCGGTGAGAGAGAAAAAGTGAGAGAATGAAGTAAGAGAGAAGGGAGTAAGAGAGAGGTGGTTGAGGAACAGTGAGAAAGTAAGGGCGAGAGACAGAGAGAAGGGGTGAGAGACATTGAGAGAAGGCGGTGAGAGAGAAAGAGTGAGAGAATGTAGTGAGAGAGAAGGGAGTAAGAGAGAGGTGGTTGAGGAACAGTGAGAAAGTAAGGGCGAGAGACAGAGAGAAGGGGTGAGAGACATTGAGAGAGAGAAGTGGGTGAAAGAGATCACCTCAGCAGCCATCAGCTATTTCCTCACAAAGGAATTTGCTCTCGTCTCTCGCTCTCCCTGGGAATTCCTTTCTTCCCCATTGTGTTTACAGCCAGCATCATTTCAGTTGCAGGCCTCGCCTCAGCTAGATAGATTGAAAAAAAGAAGAAAAAAAAGAAAGAACAGTCTTTTTTTCTTTCTTTCATTTCTTTTTCTATCTGTTTCATCAGCACACACTCCTTTGCTTTCTGATAACACAAAAATGAGCTGTGTGTTTGTGTCTTTAGGCTACGGAATGTTAGGAATCGAAATAATTGGAGAATAAATATAATCAAATTGACCACAGCAAATTAAGGAGAAAGCATTAGCTCGGAAAGGGCAATATTTTGGTTGAAATACAAATTGAGGTTGTTTGGAGCTGCATTGTTTAGAAAACGACTTCGGGCCTTTTAAAGGAAGGTTAATGGCGGACAATCAGAGAAGCGCAAACAACAACAAAAGCTATTTTGAAGCTGATTATTTTCCACATTATTATTATTATTATTATTATTATTATTATTACTATTATTAATATTATTATTATTATTATTATTGGCCGTGCAATGATGAATGTTACAATTTAAAGTATTTTGATCAAAGATTTGGGGTGATTTGCAGCAGCAGTTATTAGATTAATATCAGTGATTTGGATGGATAAAGGATCCACGAGTAAAAAACAAACAAAAACAAAACAGAGAACTGCAACTATGATGTGTAACTCCTGAGATGAATTAATTATTAATAATTCTTGCTTGCGTGATGATTTCAGACTCGTTTGTTTTTCAAAGTTCATTCACATTTTCAGAAATTGAAACCATCTTAGCTGCAAGTTTCAAATATAATAATAATAATGAATCAATTTGTATAGCGCTTTTTTTACAATGGACATTGTCTCAAAGCAGCTTTACAGAAATATCATTTTTACATTTACAAGCGACTTACAAATGAGAGCACACTCAGACACCAATGGTAGCAGAGCTGCCATGCAAGGTGCTAGCTTGCCATCGGGGGCAACTTAGGGTTCAGTGTCTTGCCCAAGGACACTTCGGCATGGGATCACCCGGGCCGGGATTCGAACCACCAACCCCACGGTTAGTGGATTAGTGGACAACCCGCTCTACCGCCTGAGCCACAGCCGCCCTAATGACTAACAACATATCAAGTATCTCCCTTCTCAAGATTGAATAATGGCTTGAATGAAATCCTGATTAATTAGACATTCTCAGGTAACAATAAACAGATGGGTGACAAATGAAAGGGGGAAATGGCATCTGGTACACTAAAGGGGGCATTTATTTATTGTGCAAGTCCACTTGTCCCATTAGAATAAAGAGTAACTGCAAATCAGTATAATGTCTTTTGCACAGGCTTGCCATTTCATGTTCTGGTAACTCAGTACAAGGGAGTGGGTGGGGCTGACTTGCAATAAAAAAAAAGAAAAAAAAAAAGAATGTGCAAATCCTCAGTGGTATTCAGAGATTGCTCAGCGGGAGAAGCTAACCATTTTGGATTTTCGAAAGTCTCTTGAGAACTGTACTCCACACACCAACACCCCCCTGACTGAGGAGAGTTCTTGGATCACAGCTGAAATTCTCGTCGTCTTTCTTCAGCTCTCGTTCTTTGTTTCCACCCTCTAGCTGTCTTGTGGTGCCAATTATGGATTTTATCTTCCTTTCGGATCTTTCATGGAGAATGAGGAGTTGGAGAGGGGTCAGCTCCGTTCTTGTTCACCAAAAAAAAAAAAAACCCCACCTCCTAACATGCAAAGAGAAAAATAGTGTCGTGCTCAAACGTCTCTAGCTGAAATTCCTCATGCTGGGAAGGCCCGGCGGCTCCGAGGCCTTTCCACACCAGCTGTTTGTCCTTGCTTTTGTCATTCTTTTACCCAGACACTGTGGCTTGTTTGCAGGGTGCTGCACCGTGCCATCCTGAGCCGCTACCTCACACTCTTCAGCTTAATCATAATCAAAACCTCAGCAGACATCCTGCCATCATAGGTCAGCCTGTCAGTTCCAATTCCCCCAGATTGTTGTCAGAATAAGACTCAAATCATTGCGGAATAAAGAACATAAACCAACCCTGCAAATGTAAAGAGAAAAATAAGAAATGCTGGAGGACTCGGTGTGATCTCAGTGGGACACTCAGTGCCATGCTGGGCTTCATTCTCCAGCACACCTGCAGGGAGCTGGACGGCACTGACACTCACCTCCATCCTCCTATCACTAGGGGACCACCACCCGTGGCATTCTGGGACATCATGCAAGCACCACCATATCCTTCCTAAGTGTGAGTCCAGGACTACAGAACCAAAAGCCATTCTCACAGTGGGAGATGTGCTGTTATAGTTGTTATAGTTTACATCACTTCTGGGGGTCTTTTTTGTTTGTTTGTTTGTTTGTTAGTTTGCTTTAGATTTTCTTTTCCTTTTTTTCCCCCGATGTCATAATCACCTATTTTAGGGGGCGGGGGGAGGGGGTGTCAGGTTTGCCTCACACCCCCAGGGTTGGCGCTCAAATCCCACATCCGCCCTGCATGCACAGAGTGTGCACGTTCTCCTCATGCTTTGGGGGTTTCCTCTCGGTGCTCCAGTTTCCCCCAGTCCAAAGAAATGTGTTGTAGGCTGATTGGAATCTTTGAATTATCCATCGTTTGTGAATGGGTGTCTGAGTCTGTCTGTGTGCGATTGTGCCCTGCGATGGGTTGGCACCCCCTCCTGGGTGTCTCTTGCCCTGTGCCCCAGTTCCCCTGTGATAGACTCCAGGCTCACCTATGACCCTGTGCATGATAAGCAGTACAGAAAATGGATGGATGGATGGATGGATGGATAATCGCCTTTGTGAAATTTAGAAAGCACACATTATTCATTCTGTATGAACAGTTTTAAAGGATTCATTTAAAAAAAATCCCCTTTTGGTGTCTGAAGTTTGCATGTTTGAACTCTGCACCACAGCTAATAATGTAGCTAACAAAGCTACCAGTTTAGCATGGTCCAAATTGCATGCCATAATAATCACGCCCTATAGTCTACCTTTGAACATATCATTTTTTTATAGTATTAAAAATATCATTTATCTAGATAGCATATTGTTTCATATGTTTTATGTATATTCAGAGTCCTCGAATATACACTACAGAGTCATAAAAAAACTCTAGATCTAGATCCTACTCTCATCCTAAACAAGCTGATATCGTTAACATTAGATAACTTATCCAGCTAGCTACTTGCTAGTAAAATAGCTCCCAAAATCAAACCCGTCAAAATACTGAATACCCTAAGGACCAGGATGTTGTTGCTTATAAATGATTAAAAAATACAACAGGATGTGTTGTAATAGGAAAATAATTAACAAAGGGGTGAAAATCAAAGTGGAGTATCTTTACCACCCAGAAGATGATTATTTTCCAATAACAGCAGTCTATCTTATACCACAGCAATTAACTAATGTGTATCATTTCTAATCAGTTTGAAAAATATATTCAAGAATGATACATCATACGTTTCATCCATTTACACTTCCGTTTAATGTTGCGGAACATCTGTGAAGCAAGTCCGTTCCTGTTCGCACTGACGTTACAGCAGCTATAAACAGTTGTTCCCTCACCAGCTTCTCTTTTTTCTCTCTCTGTCTCTTACATATATTGCAAAAAAATATACGCAGCTTGTCATAGTACAGAGAAAACAGAAAGCCATCCATCCCGAAGAGAAGAGAGCTTGACATCAAAACACTGACACTGACCGAAATCTTCTTCCAGAAATAGCAAACACATCCGTAGAGAAAACAGCTGTTAAACAGCTATATAACGACATTTATATCAATCTATTATTTAATTATTTGAGCATCTGCCTATACACGTCCCTGTGAATGACGTAGATGTTACTATAGAAATGATAAGGTATTAGAACGAGTGCGTTGGTGTTTGATTTACAGCCAGCACAATGTCAGAGCTGCTATGTATAATTATAGAAAATGAATCAACCCCTTTTGAACCAATCATGAAGTCACCAGCACTGTAGTATATATTTCATATATATTCACTGTAGTATATAATGAGCAGCCAGGTAATTTACATCACATTTGCCGCACAAGTTACGCCACTATTTTATCAAATTATTTGTGTACAGTTTTTAGCACTGAACCCATCGTTGTCTTGTGAGGCGATGTGTGCGATGATTTAGCCTTTCATATTTTGTCAGCAACACTGGCCTTGTAGTGGAATTGATGTAAATGAAACATTGTGTAAATTTTATTTTTGGCCAGCTATTCCTTTAACATTTGTCAGACATCCAAAGATCCACATCCTCTGTAGCATTTTAATTATGAACTGCAGTCTGCCCATTCTTTCCTTTGTCTTCTTCTTCTTCCTCCCTCTTATTTTATTATTATTATTATTATTATTATTATTATTATTATTATTATTATTATTATTTATTTGTTTGTTTGTTTATTTATTTATTGGGGGGGGGGGTTAGTGGTTAGCACGTTTGCCTCACCTCTGGGGATGGGGGCTTGAATCCCACCTCTGCCCTGTGTGCACAGAGTTTGCATGTTCTCCCCATGCTTTGGAGGTTTCCTCTAGGTACTCCGGTTTCCTCTCCCAGTCCAAACACATGCCTTGTAGGCTGATGAACATGTCTGAGAATGTGCCCTGCGATGGGTTGGCACCCCGTCAAGGTATCCCCCGCCTCGTTCCCTTGAGTTCCTTGGGATAGGGTCCAGGCTTCCCGCAACCCTGTGAAGAATAAGCGGTATGGAAATATGAACCAATGGATGGATTATTTGTTTGTTTCTTTGTTTTATGCTTTTCCCATGCTCTTCTGTAGAGAGAGGTCCATCTCCAGGCTCATACCCGACTCCTAAACCTCGCAGCCTCTTAACACTGACCTCGGTGCTCTCCCAGAGCCTCGTATCCTGTCCCCATTAGAGCTGACACTGCAGTTATTCATGCTTCCATAATGCTCTAATTATTGTTGTCTCTCCACCTGACGCTCCATCACCATAGATTACAAACTGCATTGGCCGCTTGCCCCTTATCAGTTTGCTTTAATCCCCCCGCACGTTTCCCAATCAATAAATTAAATTAAATCATTAGCGCCTCCCTGCCCTCCCTCTGACAGCCAGATTCCAGCTTTCAAGCCGGCCACTCTAATTAGTCCCACATTATTCTAATAGCACATAAAAGACGCGCCACATGGGGTGGAGGGAAAGGAGCGAGCGCTCAGGCAGTGTGTAGTGCAAGGAGGCCTTCGTTTTCCTGTGCTTTACACCCTGACATTCTCATTCACCTGAGAGAGCGCGCACACATAAAGTTACATACCCAAGATGTTTTATTTATTTGTGTATTCGTTTGAAGATCACCCCAGCCCGAAGACACGATCAAAGGTGAGAAAGACATTTTCTCCGCCTGCACCAGCTCTACATGTCGACGCTACGGGCCATGGGAGAAAAGGAAGACTGACAACTGTGGGAAGAGAGAGAAATACAGACAAAGAGGCTGGTTAATCCAGCTGCACGCGCACTGGATGGCTGAACAACTGCAAGGAAAGTGTGTGGGGGATCATGCTTGGAAGAGAGGATCGCAAGGAAAAAGTGCAAAAAAAAAAATGCCAGTCACACTCAAGCAATGATAAAGACCTCTTCCTTTTCCACTGCCTGAGTAGCTCTAGTAACACTTTGGATTTTTTCCTCTCTTGGGCTATAAAATTTAAAGAGCATGGTTAACCAGCTGGAGCCCGGGACAATCAACACGCCGCTCTATCAGCGCTCGTTTGCAGGAGCCCATTGGCTCAAAAAGCTCTAACGATGACTGATTATTTATTTATTTATTTATTTCCTCTGGATATATATATATATATATATATTCACCTATTTTCGCCAGCCTCTTTGAACTTAGCCAGTGCTTTCGAGAACATCTCTCATTGTCATAAATTTCTGTAGGAATTTACCTGTCAGTGGGGGGCATGCTTTTATCTCTTTCTCTCTCTCTGTGTCTTGTTCTCTCTGTCTCTCTCTCTCACACACACACTCACTCTGCCCTGCACTTTTCTCTATCATGTTCAGCATGAAAGCAAGACTATTGGACTCCTCATTATTTTTGGGGGAGAGGACTCCGAAAAGCTATTGTTTTTTGTTTTGTTTTTTCCCCCCTGACGCTGCATAATTACGAGAGAGGCTCTGAACTCGATTTGCCGACCACGAAGTTAGGATCAGCATTTGCCTCTCACTAGACTTCCTAACTTCCTCCTTGAGGGAGAAACAAGGTTGCTTCTGCTAAATTGCCTGAGCGAAGAAGTGTCTAGTATGTTTGATAATCAGTAACACATAGACACCTGTAGTCACACAGTGCTGTTGCTGGGTCAGAAGATAAGTGGGACTTTTTAAGAAGTGAGCCACATTTCAGCTTCTTCACCTTGAGGATACATTCAAATATTTAGTTTTTTTAACAATGTTTAAAAAAAAAAACCAACAAAAAAGTTAAAAAAAAAAAAAAAAAAAAAACTCCTTTCCCTTTGGAAACCCTAAAATGGCATTGCAGGAACTAGAGATATTTTAACACGGTCTAATCTACTGTCCTTTGGCAGGCAGGCTTGGGGAGTAACGGACTACATGGAACAGTGTTGCGTAATCAGGACACAAAAACTGGTAACGTCATAAAACAAAGTAATCAGATTACAGGAACATTTTGTAAATAAGTAAACTAACTAACAAACAAACAAACAAACAAACAAACAAACAAACAAACAAACAAACAAATAAATAAATAAATAAATAAGGGGCGCACGGTGGCTTAGTGGTTAGCGCGTTCGCCTCACACCTCCAGGGTCCAGGGTTCGAGCCCCACCAGAGCCATGTGTGTGCGGAGTTTGCATGTTCTCCCCGTGCGTCGGGGGTTTCCTCCGGGTACTCCGGTTTCCTCCCCCAGTCCAAAGACATGCATGGTAGGCTGATTGGCGTGTCTAAAGTGTCCGTAGTGTATGAATGGGTGTGTGAGTGTGTATGTGATTGTGCCCTGCGATGGACTGGCACCCTGTCCAGGGTGTACCCCGCCTTGTGCCCGATGCCTCCTGGGATAGGCTCCAGGTTCCCCGTGACCCTGAAAAGGAGTAAGCGGTTGAAGATGGATGGATGGATGGAAATAAATAAATACATAAATAAAGGGAATACTATCAGGATTACCAATAAAGCCAGATTGGATTGTTTTGGTTTTGTCAACTCGAAACTAATCCCGTAACCCTCGGTTACCTTCATGGTACAGGCCCCGGCTTTTAAACTAGTAATTGTTGTTGTTGCTGTTTTTTTTTTATTTAGTTTTTTTTTCTAGTGACTGTCAGTGTCGTTATACTTGTTATTTAATTCTTACCATATTAAGCCTGATTGGTCACTTTAATTAAATGGCTTTAATCTGAAGCTTAGTATCCTAAAAAAAAAAAACAAGTGTAAACAACTTCAACTCAAGTCTACCCACAATGTTACTTTAAAAAACAAAAAAGCAGTGTTTATGCGATGCAGAAGGTTTTGCATTTCCATTTTAATGCGGTGCAACTGTGGGAGGAACGTTCAGGAACAAAAAGCTGTCATGACTCCAGTAAATAAATCCGCTAGTACATATTTGTACAATATGCATAATTAATTTGTGCTGTGATCATAAGGGGTGTCTGCTGAGGGTTTTTTGTTCACTCATAGAAAGAGTCCCATGGGTGCAAAGAGTTTAAGAACCATAAGATTTATTGCTTTTAATTGTTGGCTCTTGAGTGTGTAGATGCTCAGAGGATGCTTTACTGACCTTGTTCCTTGTGAAGACCTTCCTAACATTCTTATTAATGCAGGTAATCAGTGTAATATCTACACCTAAATCTAACCCTAATCTTAAACATAATAAGGTGTTGTTGTTGCTTTTTTTTTCTTTTGATAAAAGCTGCAGTTTATGTATTAAAAAATGGAAGAAAAAAAAAAGAAAGCAGTTTTCCTCGTGGGGACCAGCCAAGTGTCAGTCTCCTTGTGGGGACATTTAGGCATGCTAATGCTATGCCTATTTACACTTATACTAAAGCTCACACTAAGATCAACCAAAATGAAAATATCTTTTAGTTTAAACAGTAAAGACAGACATGTTTGTCGAGTCTAGGTGATTATGAGGACTAACATTCAGTACGTTAACATGGACAACAATGATCCACTCTTAATCTAATTAAGACCATACTTTGATTAAGAACTACCATGTAAACACTAACCTTAATCTAATAAAGGTCATAATCTAGGTAAGCTCTAATCGATTTAAGACAGGTGGAGTACTCCTGTTTTAGTCGCAGTATGGACGTGTATTACAGAATTGTAAACACTTTAATAACATTAGTAACGTCGTGTGAGAGCTTTCACCGCATTTTGCGACAGGACACGATCACACACGGCAGTTTTACGGCGAACAAGAGAGTACGGCTGCGTTCCAAATCACACACTTTCCTAGTATAGGTCTGCAGTGGGGGAAAATACATGTATCTCAGTTACTATATAGATGGTAACTACAGGAATTGGGACGCAGCCCACGACTTCAAGCAATTGTCTATACGGCTTCAAGAAGTTTTCTATTAGTACGTACAGCATGACAAATAATTAACTGGACTTGTAGCGTTCGTAAAAAATATATATAATAAAAACACCCAAAACTGTATACGGAACCATAACGAAGACGGCCTGTATGTTGATACGTGAAATACTGGAGGGACGTCGGACGGCGTGGCGCGGTGATGTAATGACGCGGGCTGTTAATCTAATTATGTTCCATAACATGTAAAATGGGAACATGACAGGAGTATTCTAAAAGCGACTCATGTAAACACCTTAATCACATTATTATCTTACTTGGATTAAGGTCAATAATTAGATTACTGCTATCCACGTAAACATAGTCAATGTGGGCACATTTGGTCTAAAAGTTTACATAAATGTACACACACACACACACACACACACACACACACACACACACACACACACACACACACACAGAAAGATCAAGGTAAATGTTAAGTTATACATTTTCACCCATAACTCACTCACTCTCTTTCTCTCTCTCAGCCTTGAAGGACTCTCGCTTTCAGCTGGTCAACTTCTCAGACAACGAGCTGCGCGTGGCTCTGTCCAACGTGTCTCTCTCGGACGAGGGCAGATACGTATGTCAGCTCTACACGGACCCTCCGCAGGAGGCCTACGCCGACATCACTGTGCTGAGTACGAGCCAAACACACATACACAAACTCTGCCATCCACCCTGCTGGAAACAAACACCTCTGTCCCTGAACATGTCCTTGTCTCATTCATTTTAACAGCCTGAGGTTCAGGGCACGGCAGTAACGATGCAGAGTCACGTGTTGTAGAGCTTAATCATGATTCATCAGAGCAGCGTTTGTGAGTTCTCATAGCTGATGAAGTTCTGAGACTTAGCCTGCGTTGCAGCACTCTTATGCTTCAAACACTTATACACATTAGTACTATGTGGTAGGATTTTGGAAAGCTCTCTAAAATCTGCACAACCATTCGACCTGCCACAGCTGCAAAGTCTGACTGAGGCCTTTGAAACCCTTACACTTGGTTGTACATTTGTGGAAATGATTGAATGATTGGATTATTGATAAAGCAATTTTCAAAGTGTCACTACTTATCTGAAAGTAATTATTTGAGTGCTTATGATTCAGCATGTGTGAATGCATGGATGAATAAACATGTTTTGATTAAAGGTTAAAGTCATTATGGGAGAGCAAAAAGGAAAGCAAAATGCTACTTAAGTGAAAGTTCTAAAAGTGTTCACTGTATACAACACTGTTGAATTTTTGATTCTCATACATCAAAAGGTGTTGATTCATTTTCTTCAACAGCAGCTGTCATGTGCGTTCCAGACAGGTACAGTTACAGTGGTGCTAGAAAGTGTGTACCCTTTAGAATTGCCATCATTGATGGCACAATGAATTCTGAATTATACCCGCAAATTCTAAAGCAAAACATCTATCCATGATCTGAATCTCAAGAGAAAGTGGGTCATGCAGCAAGACAATGATGCTAATCACATAAGTCGTTCTATCAAAGAATGGTTAATGAAGAATAAAGCTACTGTTTTGGAATGGCCAAGTCAAAGTCCTCACCTTAGTCCAATAGAGATGATGTGGAAGGACCTGAAGCAAGTAGTTCATGTGAGGAAACCCACCAACATCCCAGAGTTGAAGCTGTTCTATACTGAGGAACGGGCTAAAATTCCTCCAAGCCGATATGCAGGACTGATCAACAGTTACCAGACACGTTTAGTTGCAGTTATTGCTGCACAAAAGGGTCAAAGGTTCACATACTTTTGCCACTCGCAGATATGTAAAATTGGATCATTTTCCTCAATAAGTAAAAGGACCAAGTATGATATTTTTGTCTCACTTGTTTAATTAGGTTCTCTTCATCTACTTTTAAGACGTGTGTGAAAATCTGATGATGTTTTAGGTCATATTTATGCAGATGTCTAGAAAATTCACAAACTTTCAAGCACCGCTGTTCAAAGTAAATTATAGGTTTATCTTAATGTGCCTGTTCTAATCAACCCCCCCCAAAAAAAAAGTAACAAGCAGGGATTTGTATGGTGGACGCTAAGACTTGAAAATAAACTGTTTTTTTTTTTTGTTTGTTTTTTTTAAAAGAAAAGTGTTGGAAAAAAAATTAACAAAGTGAAGTTTTCTGTATCAAGAAGGTTCATTTAACATTCATGAAAGGAGTCTCCACTTTTAGCTGTTCCTTTTTTCCACTGTGGGAGAGTCTTAAGTACAGAGGACTGAATTTTCACATAGCAAACTGCATTGATCCATCCATTAATCTATCTATCCATCCATCCATCTATCCATTTTCTGTACCGCTTATCCTATACCGGGTGAAGTGGAGCCTGGAGCCTATCCCGGGGAATTCCCACACAAGGCGGGGGACATTCTGGTTGGGACACCCTGGAGAACATGCAGTCTCCAGACATACAGTGTGGAGGCGGGATTCAAACCCATTTACATTTATTAATTTAGCAGATGTTAAATGGTGCTTTTTTTCATTTCTGCTTTTTTCATAGCAAGCTACATTGATGTCTTATTGAATTCAAGACCATGAGAAAAAATAGCTAGTCCAATAACTTTTTGTGTAAATGTAAGGGTTTTTTTTATCCATGCAACACAGTTCTCACTCGCCTGAACACACAAGCAGCTACTCTAAAGCTACTGCGAAGGCAAACAGTCAGCAGTTTTAAAGTTCTCATTATTTTGTCTTTATTACTGATAATAATCAATCTAATCTGGATAGCATGCTAGCTCGTTATATATCCAGTACTAGCTAGGACTGTTAAGAATGTTATTTCCATAACATTGTGCCACTCTGTTACATCAGCACTTTTTTTGTAAAAATTAATACAAAGTGTGAAAGCACACTAACTGTTCACTAAAGCCTGTAGCTACCTCACTAATTAATAAGCTGGCTACCATTTAAATGAGTAACTAGCTAGCTAAAGTATGCTTAAATACACCTGTCTGGCTAGCATTACACAGTGGAGTGTGGTATAAACATAAATAGTTAGATAACCCATACATCTTAACTTAACCAAGAGGCTATTTTTATTAGCTAAAGATTACTTACATAACATTTACATTTATTCATTTAGCAGACGCTTTTATTCAAAGCGACTTACAAATGAGACACACTCACACACCAATGGTAGCAGAGCTGCATGCAAGGTGCTAGCTTACCATCGGGGGCAACTTAGGGTTC
>JAFFST010053972.1:569114-586959 GCA_022414735.1 Noturus placidus
GGTCACGACCCCACCAAAGGGTGCGGTGTTACGCCCATGCTTTGTGGTGATGTTCATGTGCATTCAACTCTTAAATACCATCTTTCCGACATCACTTGAACTCACCATAAATTCACAGCAAGCTGCAAAACGATTATAATTTTTACTTTATTTATAAATGACAAATCATGATATTTAATTGCTTATAGTTACATTTAATGTAATGGAACATATCAGCTATAAGCAGTCTATTCCTCAACAGCCTTGTGTTTTTCGGGTTTTGCTTTTGTTTGTTTTAAAGTTAATAAGCCAGAAGGATTTTTGTAAGTCGTTATATAAGCACTGACATTGGAGACGCCTTCCATATAAGTTAAATAAAGTTAAATAAACATCCTTTTACCAAAAGCTTCATTATATCAATGATTATACTTTTTAATTTGTACATTAATAGCTTTATTTTATGTAGTTGTACTCACTGACTATAGAAACGATTACACGTGTATGTATTAGAACGAGTGCTTTAATACATACCTTTCATTAAAACTAGTGTCAGAGAGCTACTGGTATCTAGAAAATCTGACCAATCACATTTGAGAATTCAACAGTGCTGTGATACAATGTTGAAAATAATTTTTAGGGTCAGTGTTCAAAGGCAGCATCTTCAGCATCAATTGCAGGATGGAATTAATACATCCTTTCCGGTCCAGACATATCATATCGATGCTGTATGAATGTAAAAACCAAAACGCAGACCGAAGAAGGCTGCACATGTTGCCGTCTGGTAATTGTATGGTAATCAGTCCTCAGGAGTCCAAGCTCTGAGCCTAAGTGTGATTTGCATGTGCATACTGAAGAGGCGAGCACAAGCCAAATGCCAGACTGTGTTTCTTGCTTTCGCGTCATCAAACCCTGCACTATCAAACATTACCTCACACACAGCAGCATCTATAGCGTCTAATTGAAAAACCTGTGGATGACAAGACAATGAGGCAAATGTGTGCAAACACAATGAGAGGTAATTCATATGTGATCCCCTCCCTTCCAACCCCCCACCTCCTTCCGTCCAAACTCTTATTGTGCAGGAAGCTCGTGCTCCTCCCGCATTCATTTAATAAGCATGAGAATACAATCAGTACAGTGGGACTGAAAATTAGAAGTCATTTTCATTAAAGGCAAGAGGCGGGGCTGCAGTCATTACCGTCATATAATGCTGGGCTTGGTGCTCTGGGGCCATTTGTATTCTGCCTTTAACCGCAGGTTCTCTTCAGCCCCACTACTGTGCCCCCCTCTCTCTCTCTCTCTCTCTCTCTCTCTTTCTCTCCCTGTTCTCTTCCATTCAGTAAAATAAAGAACTTTTTCTAGGTCATTTATTTTTTTCCGTCACAAGATCTGGGCCTGAATCTTTATTCCACGCATGTTTGTATGTACTGTGTATTTATATTTAACCTTGGATTCAGACTCTGTACACGTCATTAGAAGTTTTCTTTATGTTATTATTATTTCACAAAAATTACCTCGGCTATAGCACTGCCTCTGAGCCTTTTGACAGCTACAAAAAAGTTTAAGTTTGAGCTGCTTTAGCATCATTGCCCATCATTGTGAAAATGGGGAAAGGCCATTTCATGCCCTGTTTACAGTAGTTGTTAGGACAAAGGAACAAGACTCTTAGTGGAACTTAATGGCAATAGACAACAGAAAAATATCAACCTTTTTGGGCCCTGTAAGATACTTACAGCGATTCAGCAGGCTTTTGTCTTTCCATTTTGTCTGAAAGCCAGTCTGGTTTGTACACCGACTCTCTGCAGGCCTCAGCAGGTGAACTGGGTGAAGGTGGACGACGACGTGCCGTCTCATGCCGTCATCACCGGCTCAGATCTCTACATCGAGAACCTTAACAAGTCCTACAACGGGACTTACCGATGCGTGGCCTCGAACTCGGTGGGAGAATCCTATGACGATTACATCCTCTACGTCTACGGTAAGTTCACGAAGCTTAAGCAACCTTCAACCTTCCTTTCACTCACCCTCACCCGTGCTGAATACGAGATCAATAAGTTTGATTGTAACAACGTTTCCTTTTCCTTAGGATATCACACTCTGCTCTGAACACTCTCCTATCTGAACACACTTCTGATATCATTTACAGCACTAAGCCGGTGGAGAAATGACTCGCGTCTGGTCTTAGATTGTAATAATCGACCTTTATTTAAAAGGATTTGTGTTGTGCATGGGGTCTTTATGTGGTGAGCTATAGTGGTATTTACAATGCACAGCTGTGCGTGTAAAAAAGGAAAGAAACACTCATTGGAAACCATCTGCACCACCTCATTATTGACTGTGTTCATTCACATTTGCTGTATTTTATTAATAATAATATCATGACGTATCATTAAAGAAAGAGATGTAATAGATAAACACATACGGCAACAATGAGGGTTTTTTTTTTTCTTCGCTTGGCACAATTAGAAACCAGTAACAGGAATTAGTGCAAGCTGTGGTTTGAGTTCTTTTTCTCCAAACTCAAAATATGAGCAAAAATGTCTAGCTGGCTCATTTTGGTGTGCAACAATGCCAGTTCAGCATGGAAGATGTGCTTGGATGAACATTATCTGGTCAGCTCATATTTGCTGCAGTGAAATTACTGACAAAAAAACGTGCTTAGTTGAGGATTAAAATAAGTACCACATATACCACAGGAATTTGTCAACAATTACAAATTTTCATGTATTAATGATTGTCATGCCATATTTGTAACCATTTGTTACATTTAATGTTGTATATTGTGGAATTTCCGTGTTCTCATTCGTTATCATTGTAGCAGCCTGAAGTAACCATCCCCTCACCAGCCTCTCTTTTTTTTTTAACTCTCTTCAAGATAATATAACAAAAATAACAAACAAACAAAAAATCTAGCTCGTCAAAAACCCAAGAAACCGGAAAGCGCAGAAGTCATCTCTCCTGAAGACATTTCCATAATGGAAAACTTACTGACTGTTAGAGACCTCTGACACTGGAGACTACATATATAAATGTTACATAAATATCCCCTTACAGAAAAGTCACCGTATCAATAATTATATGGTTTTTTTTTGTTAAATAAAAATAAGGTTTTAAAAAATAATCAATTTATTGTTGATGTTTGTCATACAAGTCCCTGTGAATGAGCTACTGGTATAAAAATGCTAACATATTAGAATCAGGAGATATAAACCTGTGATTTGATAAACCTGTGACTTTCTGTAATATAAAATGAATCAAAATCTTCAGACTAATTTGAGAATTCAACAGAGCTGAATTATAAAATAGAACAATGTTAGTTTGTAATGTGGTTTTATGTATTTATACCATGGTCTGTCTTAATACTCGACTCTGATTGGCGGGAAGGTGAGCGTTCAAACTGTATATATAATGTACAGGTAGGTCCAGTCAGTTGAATCACTGTTCTAAATTAATGCGCTTCCTATGAGCAACTGTAACCGTACTAACATACAGTTACAGTTGCATACAGTAGTTAAACTGACAGCTTCATTATCAGTAGAGACGCAACACGGATGCAGGTAATTCACACACACCATCTCTCTAATAACTATTTATTATAATTTATTCAAATAAATAATGGCTAGGTGTGCATTACACAATTTTAATTGGTTCGCGTTGGGAAGTAAAATTGAGCACACCCAGCCGTGTATTTTCCCTTACCTATATTCATTGATGGGACGTCATGCTTAAACAATCTCCATCGACCATTACTGTAAGCCCCACCCTCAAGTACTGTTAGATTCTGTTGGTGCCAGCTTTAGCCGGTACCCACAACCATCCAACTGCAACCTGGTACCAAAATTTTCAGCAGTTTGTACAATATAATGGTCTTGCTTTAGTTCCTGTATGCTATGCTGTCTGAGTAGTAAACTCAGATATCCAGCTCCAGTAGGTGTGTTCCAAATCCTTTCCCTAGAATGCTGTGCGAACCTGCTAGGCTTTTCGCACTTCTCCCCCACGAGAAGCTTGGCAGTCGTTGCAGGTGGAGAATTCACAAGCGCCCAGCCTGTAGAAGAGGACAGGGGGAGTTACACACACCACGCGCACCTCTCACCCAGACTGAGGTGAGATCAACAGACTTATTAAAAGCAGCGTGGGCCTACGGAGCTCCGTCTGGCCGCTTGATGGCTTTGATGTGTGCCGCCACTTTTTAAATGTCTACTGTAATTCAGCAGCATATCTTGTCCTAGTATTAGAATTGCAAATGGAGTGTGGAGCCTGGAAGCTGGGACCGGGCTGTCAACGCTTAATCTTGCGTCATGTTGCTCTGACAACCCCGCACAGCCTCCCACCTGAACACAGTGTGTTAACAGAGCGCTCTGACACCCTGCAGTATTTTACAAGCGCCACACATGTGCTCGTAAAGACATCTGCACGCTTCATAGTCTGATAATTATAATTCTCCTACGTTTTTAACGTGATGACATCTGCTTATTACAAACAGCGGTCCTGTCACTTTCTAAGCTCCACTGGCGTGGTCTGAAAAGTCACCTCGAGTGTCTGAAACAGTCAAAATTCTGTTCGAGAATGGCACAATTAGAGGCTTTTGTAATATGAAGTGAGAGAGAGAGAGAGAGAGTGTGACAAAATGGCTGTTTAGCAAGTTGTGAAGCTTGTGGCAGATTTTCACACATCCAGCGCATGCATTAAATAGCATACCAAACAGTAATTGTTGAAGCTTCGCTGCTTGATCTTAGAAAAACCCATCTCGATAGGGTTTTAATACACTTTTCAAGGTTTTCTTCTGGAAAAGTAAATGCGTTAAGTATTCCATTAGACCCGTGCGTGTCAGCTGAAAATGTGAAGCAAGAATGTGTCTTCTCTCACTTTCCCCTCTCTCTCGCACTCTCTAATTCTCTCAGTGCCGCTGCAGTGAACAACACCAAGAATAACTTCACACGCTTATAATTGGAAGGGCTCTGTAACCTTTGTACTAATTTATGAATGACTTATTGTTTGAAAGAGACGAATCGAATGGACCGAGCGATCAGTTCTTTGCAGGATTTGAGGCCTTTTCGTACACTTAGCCAGAGCAGATGTATTGCAGCAGCCATGTCTCTCTAATACAGCTATTGGAAGCTAAGTGATGAAGAACGCACAGAGGGGGGCTGGCACTAAAGACGTTAAGGGCGGAAAACTACATTCCCTGAGACACATTTCCACAGCCCCAGTGCTGGAAGAGCCTTGCAGGGGAATGAGAGGCAGCATACAGGACTGTAACCAGTTTACGGCACACCGTTAACCTAATAGAGACTAGCTTTCGCCTCCACAGCGCCAGCCCCTTTTTATTGCACCCTCCTCCTCCGCTTGTCACCCTAGCTCTCGTTCCCTCTCCGTAACACTTCCGCTAGTGCTTAGAGTGCTTTCCTCTGTCATTGTGCTGCCGCCCGCGAGCAATCGATCACTGCACACGCATGAGACGCAACCTAACTCCAGAGACAATGGGTTTTGCAGTGTTGTTGTGGATTACAGCTTATAATACAGTCCTGGCTCAGGTTGTTTCCAGCAAAGAGCTCCATACAGTATGTCTCCATAAATGCCAGGGCACATAAAAAGATATTCGTCACAGTACAAGCCACATTTCCCCAACCACAAAGACAATCCTGATCATCTCCCATGACGGAAACAAAAAGCCGTGATTGATAACGCGCTTCGTTTCGCAACAAGCTACAGACTACTTGAGAGAGCTAATTGTCCCGAGTACTCAAGATCTAATTCGAAGCAGGCGAGGACACTTCTCCCAGAAGTACACATAGCTCCCATACAGCCATGCTCAGTTGAGCAATCTTCAAAATCTGCTCTGGAAAAGAAAAGAAAAAACCCCCCACAAGATCGGCAGTCCTGCAATTGCGGGCCAAATCCCATCACTGTGTCATTATAATGAAGCTGTAAATTCCCCCTGCTCGACACTCTCCCTCCATTCTTACAGCCCCGCTCACTTTCATTACATTTGAGCCGCCGATATTTCCCTCGCAATTTGTTGCAGTCGTGACACTCGCATTTAAAAGTCAGATTTCGACGATACATCTCGGCTGCTGTCAAACATGGCTTTGGTAGTTTGCCTCTCAAGAAATCACCCAGCTGGAAATGCAAATGTGCAAGTATCAGACTCGGTAATGTAAAAACGCTCCCGGAAGTGTCAGAAATGGCAATGCATGGCAAATTACATGCATGTCAATGGAACTGAACCTTAGTAACAATGAACCGGTGGATTGGTAGCTGCTAACCAAGGCTGCTTGACATTATCAGGAGTTCAAGTGATTTCCTGTGCTCCTGAATTGGATTCATTATGATGGATAACACGTGTAATCGTGTCTTCTGTTCAGCGTGCAATTGAGGATCCTTTCAATGAGTGTCGAAACATCCACTCTGGGTGTGATAAGCCCTCGTTGGAAAGGAGGAAGCAGACATCTGCACCATGCTGGATTCTCATGTCAATTGTTATCCTCCAGTAAACACGCCATCCCGTTAGCAGAGCCCAAACTAGATATCTGTTTGCAAAAAAACCTGAGCAGAATGATGACTACACGGCCAGACTCACTCGACTGTTTCCAGCCGACCCACTGATGCAACCTACCTGTAAATACTCTCATTAACGTGTACACTCACGCTTGATTGTCACGAAATTGGCCAGGATGCTGCATGCACTTCTTTTTCATCATTAGCCTTGTCATAAAGTCATCACTTAATAGGCCAGAGGGGACTCATCAGTCTTGTGTCATAGTGTGCAGCAAGCAGATTGGGCAGGTGCTGGGTTTATTTGTGAGGCAACCATTGGCTTTTTCCTACCCTCCCTCATTTCCTACCCTCCCTCACCTCTCTGTCTCCACATCTCCTAGCCAGATGAGTCTCTCTGTAACACATTCATCTCACTCTATTTGCTGGGATCATTAATGGGGGCGGACTCCCCCAGCCCTTCCTTCATTAGGCGTTAATGGGAGTCAATCACTACAGGATTGTTGTCAATGCTGGATTTGACTGTACTCATTGTTATTTTATGCCATTCACTCAACATTTGTCTCTCATCAATCCCAAAAAAGTCTAGAAGAATGCACAGAGCTAATTGAATTTACTCCCTATACTGAGTAAAGCGTGCTATGTCTGGCACTTATTGATGGAACGTTTTCTCTATTTTGCCAAAAACAGATGGGATGAATTTGTCTGCATATGCCTCTATCTGTCTCTGCCACTGGAAAGCACACAGATCCAAATAGGTTATATTTTTTCTTTCTTTTTTCTGAGGCACATGACAGACAAAGGAGGAGATGCAGAGGTATCTCTGTGTTTACACCCCCAGAGCATGAGAACCATTGCAATATTTGCTGGGATTAGGTTCCGCCCTTTACGCGCAAACAAAAAGCCCTCCTAGAACAAACAAACAAAGCCCAAGATAGACGGGGGTTGTTGGGCAAATCAACAGCCCAGAGGTGTTGATCACTCTTTTACTTGCGTATGCTCTTCCTGTTTTTACATAATGTTCCTGAATGACGATTCACTATCCCCCATACACAGGAAAATAGCACCATGATCTCTCGCAGCACTATTGGTGCCCCTTGCCTCTCTGCTTCCCCGCTGTTTATGCATGCCAAATCGCAGGTAGAAGATGCACCCTTTTAGCAAGTGGTCCACTGGGAAGGCAGAGAGAGCTGGGATCGAGGGAGGGACTCTAAAATGCCGTATGATGAGCTCTCCTTCCTGCGTGTACACGTCTGGGGAATTGGCTTAACTGGCAGTGTTTTGCCGTGGCCCAGGTTTAATGAGCCTGCTCCACACACCTCGCATCTCAGACTGCTGAGATGATTCATAATGTGCTATGATAAACCCACACAAGCGTGGCATGGCAGGAGTGTGCCTGCTGTTTAAAAGGCAAGAAGCACTAAACTTATTGATTCACTCCAGCATTAGTGTATTTTCTTAAAAGAGACATGGCTAAATATTTACATAGAAAACCCCGATAAGGACCATGGAGTAGAACTACTTTTATTTCCGTTTTTTTTGGACTGGCACATGTTTAATGAGCTGCTGACACCATTAATCCCAAACATCTGCTAGGCATTCACAGTTCGTAACAGGGTAGAGCCAATTAAGTTGGCCCACCACTGAGGATGAGATTGGTCTTAAGCTCATAGCATAACATACTCTACCCATTCAGCCAGTTCCCCCATGTGTCTGTCAGTCACGCTGTTTTTTTTTTTTCTTTTTTACTTTCCTAAACCTTTCCCAGTGACAGGAATGCTTGTTATTGGTTAAGCATGGCGGCCGATGAAAAATAGGTGATGTGGGGCTTGCTGCTTGTACAGTAAATGTAATAATGTGCTTTTGATCTAGCTTTGTTCTTAAGTTATTAAATTTGTTTCAATTTTAGATCCTACTGTCTAATCCTACTCCAGGATTAGTCTAATCCTACATTGTAGGCTGATTAGCATTTCCAAATTGTCCGTGTGAATGTGTGTTTCTTGGGCTGGCCCCCTGTCCAGGGTGTGCCCCAATTTCCTTGGGACAGGGTCCAGGTGCTCCACATCCCTGTGTTGGATAAGCAGTGCAGAAAATGGATGGATGCATGGATTGATGCTAGTCAAACAAGAGAACACATAAACTGTTAGCATGTCGGTTGAACTAACACAGCATGGATATTTATACAAAATAAAGTTAGCTTTTTAAGCTAAGTTAAATGGAACTACTAGCTACATAATGTTAATTTTTGCTTCCTTATATGCGTTATAATTAAGAAAGACAAGTTAGTCATAACTATTTCAGCCCAGAGAATGTTTTAATAATTAATTTCTAAGAACAGAACTGAGCTAGACACACAATTTATTAAACTGAAGGCACGGTAATCAATCTCTAATTGAAACGTACCTGCTGCTCATATGATAGCTCATTGGTGTCAAAATCCAACTGGTTTAATGGCCCTGCCAATAAGGGCTTGTTTATTCCTGTTGATTAACACGAATGGTGAGGTGAGGATCATGTATTTCCTTTTACTGTAGAAAATATCCATTTAAAATGCTCACTCCGTAAAAAGCTATACGGATAGATGAAACCTATGATACGATATCAGCTATTGTAATAAAATATAAGAGTACCTTAACAGCAGAATTTTGAAAATAGACTTGAGAAAATGTGTGTGGTGTTAGAGGTGGCTAATGGAAACAGTGTAGATGGGGACAAACAACAACCTAGGGTGACCAAGCATCCTCTTTTTTTACTGGACATGTCCTCTTTTCCAGGCCTAAAATACCAGTCTGTTCATAAAGACAACATAGTCCAGAATTTTCTATTGCTCATTCTCAGATTGTGGAAAAAAGACATGTAGCCCATATAACATTTATTCATTTAGCAGACGCTTTTATCCAAATGGCCTTACAAATGAGAGCACACTCACACACCAATGGTAGCAGAGCTGCATGCAAGGTGCTAGCTTGCCATCGGGGGCAACTTAGGGTTCAGTGTCTTGCCCAAGGACACTTTGGCATGGGATCACCCGGGCCGGGATTCGAACCACCAACCCCACGATTAGTGGACAATCCGCTCTACCGACTGAGCCACAGCCGCCCTATATAAATCGGAACCATTTTGTACAATCAAGTCTAGTCAAGTAGGTTTTACTGCCTTGTAACATGTATAGATCTGAACGAAATGGCGTTTCTTAGGACCATGTTGTAATATGCAATGTAGAGTCCCAGTACACAGGACTAAATAAAGTGCACAGAGAGCAAATACATGACAGTGTGGGACAAGAGGAAAAATAAATAAGACAGTGCACATAGACTAGACAGGACAACAGTAATATTGGACGGATTTACAGTAGTAAAGTACATAATATCATTGTCACTGAGGGAAATCCTGAAAGACAGCAGTAATGTTTCCAAGAAAAAACCACCAAAGCATATCTCCATATGAAAATGTGAATTTTACACAGGTTTACATGGTTTTTGATCAGGGACACGACAAGCTGAATGTGTTTTCTAAATAAAGGTGAACATGAAGTAAGAATTTGGAGTTTATTATGCAAGGTTGTTTTTTTTTTTTTTAAACTAATAACAGTAAAGATTAATTACTTTAGAGGCATGTGTCGAGTGTCAATCAATCGTCTACCTCAGACTCTGTGCTCTCTTTTGTAAGACCAAATTAAAGTAGCCCTACAGGTGGTTGATTGACTCATTGTAGTTTGAGGCAGAAATCAATTTCACCTCAAATAACCTGTGATTCAGAAAAGCTATTCAGAATAGCCAGAAGTACTATAAAACCATCACATAGCCCTCACCCCATGTATTTTTAATTGCCATTCATAGCGCTAGATAAGTGGATTCATGCTCATATAACTTACATGTAAAATGCAAATTGCATCAAGTGCAAAAAAAAAATATATTTATTTATTTATTTCATTTTGACTTTCTCATTTCGGACTAGACCGAGCGCAGTGTGAGGTGTGTACTGAAAAACAGGTAGCGGCTGCCATTTTCCGAGTTGTTGCAGCGTGCCATGTGTGTGATGGAGGGAGCTCGGAAACTTACTCTCTCTCTGCATGTTTCTCGCCATCTCTGGCTGTGTTCCCTCCTCCTGGATATTTTATCATTAGCGAAGGGAAGTGTTCCCGGGATCCCGCCGAGCTCTTTTGATGGAGCGCGGACAACAAAGCTGGGAGGGGAGACAGCCGGCCAATTTCCTCAGCACAGATGTTAACACAGTGGTATCTGTCTGGATGCGCCGGGCAAACAGTGGCACCGCCCGCATCACTTTTCACGCCTGTTATCTCAGCGGCGAGCACACGATCCACATACAACCTCCCCTAACCAAAACCAGCCACATATTATTTCATTTTGCTCGTTTCATTAACTGTCACCTGTTTGTCTGTCCTGATTACTTCATACACAAAGGAACATTTCCAGCAACAGACTGAAGAGCCTTGGTTTTTGGGGGATTCTAGGTGCAATTATGCGCCAGGTGAATAGAGAATAATGTTCAAGAATGGGATCACCAAGCTCTGTAGATGGTAAATGAAAACATTAACACCTCATTTGTCACCTTCCTCTAATGAATTTAGCTCATTTCGTTAGCACACATGGTGAAAAATCCTGGTTAGTCTTATGCACCATGGGTTAACAGGAACTGCTGTTGCTGATAAACCTGCTCCCGGTCGTACCAAGTCAAACAACATACTACCCCCCCTCACACACACACACCCGAACTACCACCACCACCACCACCACCCCCTTCGAAGTGAGCATGTCAGTGATACCTCAACATCATGGTTTGGCTGTATGGGCTCTCATTTTCAATTTTTACTCTCATGTTTCTTTTGTCTTGCATTCAAAACATTTTGTCTCATCCTTTTTTTAATTACTATTATTATTCATATTATTTATTTCATTGTCCATGCATTCTTTGGCTTGACATCTTAGGCTGCTTTCACGCTCATAGGACTTTTTTCTTTTTTTAAATGAGTGCTGACATTATTTAATTTTTTATTTATTATTATTATTTCCAAAGTTGAAAAAAAATATGAAACTTTGGGTCCCAAGTGGCGCAACAGAATAGCTAAGTTTGAATCGTGATGATGCCATGGGCATCCATGTCCAGGAGTCCATGAGAGCTGTGTTGATGATGAGGATGTTAATCTGTCCCCTGTCAATCGCAGCAGCATTAGCCAATCATGGGCATATTTGAGCCCGTGTATGTGGAATAGGGTAGATAGTGCTTTGTTGTGAGTGTTCAGATGCTCTGTGATGCAACGTGTTAAAAATGATTCGGTGGCTGGCTTCACGTGTCTCCGAGGAAGCACGTTTTAGTCTTCACCCTCCTTGGTTGGTCGCTGTTGTGCGATAGGGTAGAGCTAATTAGTTGATGGGAATTGGCTATGGCAAAATTGGAGGAAAATTGGGTAAAAAAAAAAAATAAGGTAAATAACAACAAAAGTCAACTGTGATTGTTTTTACTTCTGGACCAATCATGTCACAGTTTAGGTGAGAAAAACAAACACGGAGGATAAAGAGCAGAGAAAAATTCGTCTTATTTATAAGGGGGATTTTACTACACTTTTAAATGGCGGAAATTTCACTGACAATATTCTAATGTTGTACTGTAGCTAAATATAGTGGTTTCCAATGTGATGTCCCACTTTAACTGTGGCTGCATTATTATGCTAATAATAATGCATCTCATTTCGATAGAAAGCTAGCGTAGTTAGCCGATATTGACTTGGATCATGTGAGCCACTTTTTTCTTTCTTTCTTTTTTGAAATATCACCGCAAATGCGCTAATAATTACCCACACTGGCTTCTTTATGCTATGTTTAAATGCAGATTTAGATTTGGTTACATTCTTTGCTGAGTGATAGTGTATACCATAATTGTGTTGAGTTTGATTTTTTTGTTTCATTTTTGTTATTTCCCCGTTTTCATTTTTGCGTGTGTGTGTGTGTGTGTGTCTTGCTGTGTGTGTCTTGGTGTGTGTGTGTGTGCTGTGTTTTCCCATCCAGATGCCCCCACCACCACCCCTATACCCACTACAGCCACCACCACCATGTACACCACAACCTCTCTCCCAGGTATCACCCAAGGTACAGTATGACCTCCAACCGCCTGCCCGACCCGCCTACCAGCCTGTATGTGTGAGTGAGTGAGTGAGTGAGTGAGTGAGAGAGAAAGAGAGAGAGAGAGAGAGAGAGAGAGAGAGAAAGGAAGAAAAATAAGACTGCCGGTAGCTAGTCAGTCCTGATAAGATTCTCCTGCTGATAATGAGTGGCTGCTGCTCCCATCTGTGGCCAGACCAGTCCTGGCCTTTCTGCAGCACCAGGTCCAAGAGCCATCGTGTTACTCTCAAATTTTAGCACAGCTTGCTCCTTTAGCAGGCTAATCTTATCAGGATCTGGAGCTGTATCCAGGCCTGTCTGCTGCCAGGATTACAGAACCCCTTTGTGTTTCCGGAGGGGTTACAATGACAGCCCTGTCTGTCCAGGGTTACACACAAACAGGTTCATGTTCCTCTTTTCTTTCGGACATGATTCCATCCAGTTATAGTGTTTCATTGATAGATAAGCAGAATGACAATCATATTTGTGCTCAAATTTCAATTATTTATTTATTTGGATTTTTTTAAGGTATGCCGCCTCAAAGAATATTTTTTTTAAATGACCACCATTACCCCCAAATGTAGTCCGCCACCTAGGACTGATCAAATTCATTACATTTACACTGGAGCTATGTGGCTAATGTAAGTAAATCTGTCTCAAACAACATCTTTTCAATAAATACAGGCACAAGTCTTCAGCTGACATTGTTATGCTAATAATCATGTAAAAAATTATTATTATTATTATTATTATTATTATTATTATTATTATTATTATTATTATACCACAGCTTCTCAATTCTGATTTGTTAGAATGTGTTGATACATTTTTTATAACAGCAGCTCTGATAATAGTGCCAGCTGCCAACTGCAAGGCAAATCATAGGTTTATATTAATACACCAGCTCTAATATGATCTTTTTTTATAGTAACATCTCACTCACAGTGACTTGTATGGCAGACGATCCACGTAATCTAAACCTAAATCTGTACCTCTTAATGGATAAAAAAAGTGGTATGCTATTTAATTATACAGTGGTGCTCGAAAGTTTGTGAACCTTTTAGAATTGTCTATATATCTGCAGAAATATGACCTAAAACATCATTAGATTTTCACACTAGTCACAAGTCCTAAAAGATGATAAAGAGAACCCAGTTAAACAAACAAGACAAAAGTATTGGACTTGTTTATTTATTTATTGAGGAAAATGATCCAATATTACATATATGTGAGTGGAAAAAGTATGTGAACCTCTAGGATTAGCAGTTTAATTTGAAGCTGAAATTAGAGTCAGGTGTTTTCAATCAATGGGATGACAACCAGGTGTGAGTGACCTCCTGTTTTATTTAAAGAACAGGGCTCTATCACGAGTCTGATCTTCACAGCACATGTTTGTGGAAGTGTATCATGGCACGAACAAATGAGATTTCTGAGGATCTCAAAAAAACAGTTGTTGATGCTCATCAAGTGGGAAAAGGTTGCAAAGCCATTTCTAAAGAGTTTGGACTGCACCAATCCACAGTCTGGCAGATTGTGTACAAATGGAAGAAATTCAAGACCATTGTTACTCTCCCCTGGAGTGATCACTCGTACAACAAAGATCACTCCAAGAGCAAGACATGTAATAGTCCATGAGGTCACAATGGAACCAGAGTTACTTCTAAGCAACTAAAGGCTGCTCTCACATTGGCTAATGTTAATGTTTATGAGTCCAGCATCAGGAGAACATTGAACAACAATGGTGTACATGGCAGGGTTTCAAGGAGAAAGTCACTGCTCTCAAAAAGAACATTGTTGTCCCTCTGCAGTTTACTAAAGATTACGTGGACAAGCCAGAAGGCTATTGGAAAAATATTTTGTGGATTGGTGAGACCAAAATAGCATTTTTGTCAACGGGCAGGACCGATCAACAGTTACCGGACACGTTTAGTTGCAGTTATTGCTGCACAAGGAGGTCACGCTTACTTTTGCCACTCACAGATATGTAATATTGGATCATTTTCCTCAACAAATAAATAATCAAGTATAATATTTTTGTCTCATTTGTTTAATTGGGTTCTCTTTATCTCTATTTATGAAAATCGGATGATGTTTTAGGTAATATTTATGCAGCTATATAGAAAATTCAAGCAACACTGTACATTACATTTCTGTGCTATAAAACAGTAACACTCCCTGAAGTCTATTCGGATGACACAAAATCCTATGAATTTCGTTTTCATGATAATAATCCTATATATATATATATATATTTATATTTATATTATATTATATAAAGTCACTTATTGTGACTGTGTCCTAAACCACCTCACCATGTCTGAATGGTGAATGGGCCATGTGTGTGCGGAATTTGCTTGTTTTCCCCGTGCTGCGGGGGTTTTTTCCGGGTACTCCGGTTTCCTCCCCCAGTCCAAAGACATGCATGGTAGGCTGATCAGCATGTCCAAAGTGTCCGTAGTGTATGAATGGGTGTGTGTATGTGATTGTGCCCTCCGACGGATTGGCACCCTGTCCAGGGTGTACCCCACCTTGTACTCGATGGGATAGGCTCCAGGTTCCCCGCGACCCTGAAAAGGATTAAGCGGTATAGAAGATGGATGGATGTCACAGAATGTGTTTTTGGGTGACATAGACTTCCACTGTACCTCAAGTGAAAAATAAATAGAAACTTAGTTCACCAAAAACATATCTTGACTGATGAAGTACATTTGGCAACTGAGCTATTCTTTTAATCATCTACATAGAGCTGTATTGCTTCATCTACTTGTAGTGCATCACTTACATTTAACAGAATGTTGTTTTTTTCAAATATATTGTTATTGCTGTTCTTCTTAATACCTAAGTGTCCTACGTTCATTAGAAATTAGGCTGTAGTGTCCTCATAAAAAAGACAAATGAACGGCATTACTGTGCTTACGCTGCACACAAAATCTAATAGGATAATGCCAGCGACTAAAAATAGGATGCAATGCAGTTTTATTCTTTCTAGCTTTCACAATTAACCGGGCTCTGTCGATCACTCACAGTCTAACTCCACCGATTCTCTGACTGAGGTTCTATATCGTGTTCCTTTGTGGAGTAATACGAACAGTCCTGTGATCTCCCTGCCGCCATCATTAGCCTTGTTCATCCTTGGCTCTCGTTCTCAAAGAATATTGCGAGCTAATAACGCTTTTGATAATAAAAGCAAATTCAATGTTGCTGCTGGCTCCAAACTCTAAAATAGCCATTGATGTGATTTGCTGCCTATAACAATTATGGTTTTGAAGCGAGCAAGTTAGATCATTTTGCTCTCCATTTTCAGTGTTCCTCAGGGCACTTCTTTATATTATACAGAACACAGCTCAGTATGGCGAAGATGAGATGCATACTTTTTTTTTTCTTTTTTTTTTTTCTTTTTTTTGTGTGCTTTTGAGTCGAAGCAGAACAGCCCTCAGCTACAAGTGCAATCAAACATTCGGGGCTGACTTGTGCGGATGATTTGAGTGAATCTGTAAAAAGCATAAAAATGAATCAGGCTTGATTAGGCTGTATGATTGCACTTAATGAAAGCACCAGTGACGCATGCTGATTAGACACACCCTGTCCTCGTCGATACCAAACCCACCCTCAGCCAGCACCAAACAGCTTACCTGTTTAAAACATTGCCTAGATAAATGATGCCAAATTTTACATAGAGTATGTAAGGAATAAAATACAAGACGGAATGCTGTTATAGGAAATGGATGATGGGGTGGTGGGACGTGTTATCATTAACACCCTGAAGTGGATCATTTTTCTATAGCAGCACATCTGGAAGTGTTTGATTCCTCTTACACCACAGGAATTTGCTGACGATCACAATTGTGCATTGAATATTGTAGAACATCTGTGACACAAGTTAGTTCCTGTAATCATTTTATAGCAGCTATAAACAAGATCATTCCCTCACCAGCCTCTCTTTTTCTCTCTCTAATAAGACCAAAAAAAAAAAAAAAAAAAACTTTCTGACTGTTGCAACACGCTGACACTGGAGTGACCTTCCATAAAAAATTATGTCAATTTTGTTGTTGTTAAAAAATAATAATAAATAAATAAATTAACATTTTTTTTATCTGTTTTTATCTTTTTATCTGTTACCATAGAAATGATTGCGTATTAGCGTATTAGAATGAGTAGATTAAAATACTTTGCACCACAGCTGGCACTACTTTCAAAGCCGAGCTGTTATAAAAAAAAAAATTATACCAAGGCCTGTACGAATACTCGATTCTGATTGGCTGGAAGGTTCGCATTAAACGCGTATGTGACACGGGTATTTACGGTCAGTTTAATCACCGTTCTAAATTAAAGCGCTGCCTGTAACCATAGTAACATACAGTTGCATACAGTAGTTAAACTCACAGCTTCATTATTAGAGACACGGCACAGATGCAGGTAATTCACATACACACCCACTCTCTCTCTCTCTCTCTCTCTATCATAACTATTTATTATAATTCATTCAAATAAATGTAATCTTATCGCACTACTTTATCTCTGTGTATGATATAGAGCAGGCAGAATTCTAGATCTAACGAGCTGTATATAAAATAACTAACGAAAATTAACCGTTGTTTTTATCTTTTCAGTCAAATCAGAACCAAGAACTCTGCAGTGCTGCGGTATAATATTCAGTGTTGTGTCACATTATTTTGTATGAAATGACACATCTCATTATATAAGCTTGAGTTTCCACAGTGCTAACAGCACATACCTGTAAGTCTTCCATATGAGGGCCGATTCATGCTTTTACCTCTGAATGCATCCTATTATACCTGTGTATTTCACCACCGTGAGCCGGCCGCTGCCGCACCATAAAGCTCTGATTTCTTTTATCCGTTCAGGGGATGCGTATAGATCAGGAACACCAAATGAATTTATCAGTCCACGGAGGTAGAGGCCACTTTGAGATTTAATACATTTTTGATAAACTGGCTATGAGAGGAATGGAATGGGCTATACTGCACTTTTAAAAAATCTATTAAAGCCCTAACAGAAGGCTAAAGTGCTCTGCAGCTTCAGGAGGTGACATTTAGAGATGACTAAATTGCCATTTAGACCGAAAAATAAATGGCTACATGGAGAGGCTTTGCTGGGCGCCATACGTAACGGGGCCAGTGTCATTCATTGCTATTTATATTGCCAATTTTTTCCCCTGCTAAACACAGCTCAGAAATGGATGTTTATTGATTTTCCGTGAGTTCTTTCTTTCTTTCTTTTTTAATTTGAAA
>JAFFST010053972.1:593599-616920 GCA_022414735.1 Noturus placidus
AGTGAGCGGTTGAAGATGGATGGATGGATGGATGGATGGACTAATAATGATAATAATAATAATAATAATCAACACCTTCTGACTAGAATCAGTCATTCAAAAACACTGTGGTATAATGCTGTGGTATAAATAATCAGCAGTCTGCAGTTCATATCACATCAGTTTTTCAGTTGCAAGTCTATAAAAAAGTGCTGCCCCATTTTCCTAGAAACAAACAAGTGTGTTCTGACTGTGCTGCCTGTTGGATGGTGATGCTCTATTTACTTTGATGTATGATGTTATATTTGTATTCCTGTTGGATAACCTGTGTGCTTTCTTTGTTTTTGTTTTTCTCTTGGGCTTATTGCAAGGTCTTAGTTGTGTGTAAATGTCATTTGCTTATTGTTTTCCGTTTGTTTTCTGTCCCCCCCTCTCCCGTTTCTCCTTTTTTTGCATGCCATTCTCCTGTTCCCTTCCTCCCACCACCGCCTGTCACACCTCTCTTCGTGTGCTCAGACGCTGCGCCCAGCACTGAACCCGCTGCTCACGGTTGGTACCTCTCCCTCCTTCTTCTGCTAGCCCAGCATGCCTGGCACTGCATGCCAGCTGAGCTCCGAGCACCGCTTAGTGCCCCCTGCCTCTGCAGGCAGCTGGAGACAAGCGCGGCACTGAAATGACGAAAATGCCATGTTGTGTGACTGTCCACCTTGTCCATCTGTCAGTATCCGTCTGCCCCATCTGTTTGTCCTGCCTGTCTTGTGCTTGTCATCATCTCTCGTCTTTGTCCTGGTCTTTTTGCGCTTGACTGTCACTCACCTACAGGTTTGGTCATCTAACCAGTGCACTAACCAGGTATTTCCGTCTTAGGCTGCATGAGTCTCTAAGCCTTGCGAGTCCTCACACAGTTCCTTTCACACTCCCCTAATCTGCCTGCATCATTTCCCATGAATTTAGATGCTCTCCAAATGGCTGATTATTTTTATATTATTGATTTCTTTATTTATTTCTGCTGAGAAGGTGAAGCAAGACCACACTGCAGATGCCATACCTCATGATACCAAATGATACTGAGAAATTCATTTGCATAACTAGAAGGCTTTATAATATTTCAGTAGTAATGCCAGACTCATTTCATCAAGATTTTTAACACACACACACACATATATATACAGTGCATCTTTAAAGTATTCACAGAGCTTCACTTTTCCAACATTTTGTTATGTTACAGCCTTATTCCAAAATGTATTAAATTCATTATTTTCCTCAAAATTCTACAAACAACACCCCATAATGACAACATGAAAGAAGTTTGTTTGAAATCTTTGCAAATTTATCAAAAATAAAAAACAAAAAAAGCACATGTACATAAGTATTCACAGCCTTTGTCATGACACTCAAAATTGAGTTCAGGTGCATCTTGTTTCCACTGATCATCCTTGAGATGTTTCTACAACTTTATTGGAATCCACCTGTAGTAAATTCAGTTGATTGGACATGATTTGGAAAGGCACACACCTGTATATATAAGGTCCCACAGTTAACAATGCATGTCAGAGCACAACCCAAGCCATGAAGTCCAAGGAATTGTCTGGAGACCTCCGAGACAGGATTGTATCGAGGCACAGATCTGGGGAATTGTACAGAAACATTTCTGCAGCATTGAAGGTCCCAATGAGCACAGTGGCCTCCATCATTCATAAATGGAAGAAGTTTGGAACCACCAGGACACTTCCTAGAGCTGGCCGCCTGGCCAAACTAAGCGATCGGGGGAGAAGGACCGTAGTCTGGGAGGTGACCGAAAACCCGATGGTCACTCTGACAGAGCTCCAGCGTGTCTCTGTGGAGAGAGGAGAACCTTCCAGAAGAACAACCATCTCTGCAGCACTTCACCAATCAGGCTTGTATGATAGAATGGCCAGATGGAAGCCACTCCTCAGTTAAAGGCACATGACAGCTCACCTGGAGTTTTCCAAAAGGAACCTGAAGGACTCTCAGACCAAAGATTGAACAAAGATTGAACTCTTTGGCCTGAATGGCAAGCGTCATGTCTGGAGGAAACCAGGCACCACTCATCACCTGGCCAATACCGTCCCTACAGTGAAGCATGGTGGTGGAAGCATCATGCTGTGGGGATGTTTTTCAGTGGCAGGAACTGGGAGACTAGTCAGGATCGAGGGAAAGATGAATGCAGCAATGTACAGAGACATCCTTCATGAAAACCTGCTCCAGAGTGCTCTGGACCTCAGGCTGGGGTGAAGGTTCATCTTCCAACAGGACAACGACTCTAAGCACACAGCCAAGATAACAAAGGACTGTCTACAGGACAACTCTGTGAATGTCCTTGAGTGGCCCAGCCAGAGCACAGACTTGAACCCGATTGAACATCTCTGGAGAGATCTGAAAATGGCTGTGCACCGACGCTCCCCATCCAACCTGATGGAGCTTGAGAGGTCCTGCAAAGAAGAATGGGAGAA
Organism: Noturus placidus; assembly: GCA_022414735.1. Taxonomy (NCBI): domain Eukaryota; kingdom Metazoa; phylum Chordata; class Actinopteri; order Siluriformes; family Ictaluridae; genus Noturus; species Noturus placidus. Next base: position 596,053 of record JAFFST010053972.1, read on the forward strand.
ACTGCACAACAATAGGTGTGCCAAGCTTGTAGCATCATACTCAAAAAGACTTGAGGCTGTAATTGGTGCCAAAGGTGCTTCAACGGAGTATTGAGAAAAGGTTGTGAATACTTATGTACATGTGCTTTTTTGTTATTTTTTATTTTTAATAAATTTGCAAAGATTTCAAACAAACTTCTTTCATGTCATTATGGGGTATTGTTTGTAGAATATTGAGGAAAATAATGAATTTAATCCATGTTGGGATAAGGCTGTAACATAAAAACATGTGGGAAAAGTGAAGTGCTGTGAATACTTTCCAGATGCACTGTATATAACTGCATTCTTATGCAAATATATTCCACTAACATGTCATCTTTCTGTTTAACAACTCCAATGATGGAATTAGTTTTAATTCTGTTTTGCACCTTTCTTTACACCTCACACACCCTGGTTCTGAATATTTTACACTTTGAGATGCATTTCTTCATTCACATGTGGACCTTTTAATATTTGAAGAGAAATAAAAAAAGATCGAGTCTAATACAAGAGGTACATGGGAAGGTGAGATCCATTCTTGTATACATCTATAATGCAGAAGCAATGCATTTGACGAGTAAACATGGATGTATGGATGCTGAATAGAGCACAGAGTGCCTGGCATTAATTGAGACACAGTGCAGTTTACTGTCAAATGTCAGGAAGACCATTTCAGGAAGACAGCAGTCTTACCCTTGTGCCATTCTTTATTTCTGGGAATTACTGGAGAATACAGAGCAAATCTTGCACAACCTCCAGTGACTCAAAATACAAGGTGAAATAAAATGAGAATTTTTTTAACAAGAAGATTTGAAATTTTCTGGTTTATGTCTCTGTAACTGAGCTATTGCCTTATCGAGTACTGGCCATACTGGTCTGTGAAAAGGAGAAAATACTTTTTTTTAAAAACTTTTTCTCTGCTCTTATCAGAATTCTCTTGAAAGAGCTAGTATGTAAAATGTAAGCTATAATTTTTATGCAGTTGTAAAAGTAAGTTTATAAAAGCCTTGTGTAGGTCAGAAATACCATTTCACAGTTGATTTTTCAGCAGACATTTATTTAGTCCTTATACTGTACATATACACCTTTCATTACCAACATGATTTTTATTGAGTATTCCAATGACCAAGTGAACCAGTATCAGGATGTATTTATTGATAAAGATTTAAAAAGCACTTCTGTAAATCGCTCTGGATAAGGATAAATGGTTAAATGTAAATAAAAATGTAAACAGTACTGAATGTGTTGAAAGGCTGTCTTGTATGAGCAAGCTGTGAATAAGAGTCCTAGGATGAGCACAGTACAGTCTCTATGATTGCAGCAGCAGTTCCTAGCTTAAAAAATCGACACTGTCCAGGTGGGATTATCCACTGAAGAGAGGGTGAGACTTGAGCAACTGTTTTAGGGAAGTGCAAATCTTTAGGGCATCCATATGTGTCCATCCACAGTAGAACAGAAAACGAGTCACAAGTGCAGAAAGCACCAAGCAGAAATAGAGCATCAGGATGAATCAGGCAAGTCCGGAGGGCGAATAGAGGCACAGCATTAAGTGCATATCAGGATTTGGGAATGGCATCACATCAGGCAGCAGGAAAGAACTAATAAGTAGGTTCACTCATTTAAAAGAGTAACATGCAAAAAGAACACCAGCTCAAAGATGGACACATATTGTGGGTCCTGGGCTCAATTCTCCATAGAGGTTTAGCTCTTCATAGCTATCATAACACTTCATGATAATCACACTGTTTGCACATAATAAGTTTATCAACAAACTAGCTGTTTTTGCACCACATAATAGATTAATTATTTCGCATAATGCTACTAAGGCAATGTTAACTAATAAGTTTATCATTGCTTAATTACTATTTACTGATGCTACTTACTGTATTACAATGCTGATGAAAAATACAGGAACTTACCAGTACTTTTTGGCTTTACCACAATTCATTAAGCTAATGATCTACATTTTAAACATAAAGAAAACCGAATGTGATGTATAACATCCAAAGAAACCCAAAGAATGGCTTCTACATGACGGAACAAAAACGTGACTTAATTAATGGATCACAGGTTAAGACTTTTCTGCAATTGTATCATGTAATGATTTATAATCCCACGATCTGGTATGACCCAAAAGAGGATGAGTTTGGTACGTCTTGAGATTACTTCCTCGTGTCCTTTCGGGGTTTTATTTCCTGAGATTTTTTTCATGAATAGACCCGAGGTCAGTAGACCATTCATAACTTAATAGAATTTAATATTGAATATTGCTCAATACTTAATATATTGCCTGGTCCTTGTTACTAGTTAGTAATGATTTTTTAACAGTATAATTAAATATAATAAGTCTATGGGCTTTAATATACAGTGTTGTTGGTCTTGGTTTGTTTGTCAGTTTGGTGGATTATTTATTTATTTATTTTTATATGAAGCAAGTGCTTGTGTAGTGAAATGCGATCGTTCTTTTGCATGTTGTCCGTGTTCTCTCTCTCTCTCTCTCTCTCTCTCTCTCTCTCTCTCTCTCTCTCTCTCTCTCTCGTTTGCATTAGTGTCCATTTTCACTTGCTTCTCTTTATAGCCCAAGCACAAACCCTGTTTACCATCTTATTTTCCCGACTGCGCTACTTTCACTGTTGGGGAGAGTTGTCTCTTCTCTGATAAGAGTCTTTTTTAGTCTCTCTGGTGTAGCCTAGCAACAAGCTGTTCAAGGAATAAGGGAGGTTTTCAACTGATGTGTGCATGTTGAGGGAGGGGTGATTGGGGGAGGATTCCTCGGCAAAATAAACCCAAAAAAAGCTAGCACATTACCACAGAAAGTAGTCCCATTTGAGTATTTTGGCTGTATTGTGTGTTTTGCTACTCCTTTCTTCCTTTGTCAAGAGAGTGATATATAAAAGGGTTTACAATATTTGAGAACATGGCCTTGTTGAAAAAATGCCCATCTTGTTAGATGAGCATGTCGTTCAGTGCGGCTGCAGCTGGAATATAAATCACGCAGCAGGAACTCAAGAAACATGGCTCTGTGGGTCAGATAGATCAAATCCTTATCAGCGTGTCAGTCCTTGTCATCCACTGGCTCTATAGCCTGACACTCGTGGCCGCTATTAATCGCTCCTCTCTCACCTGAACCAGCATGTACAGTATTTACTGCCACACACACACACTCACACACATAGCCTTGTCCTTCATAGCCTTATTTATTACTATCTTGTCAGTGTTTTCAGAGCAGTAAATGGAGAGCACCTTTTCTCCAATCTCTCTCCTTCTATTAGAATGAAGGGATCCCAGATGAATGCTGATCGAAAGCATGCTTCTTATTCTCCTCGTCATTGTCAAACCAGATGATTTCAAACCAGAGTAACAGTAAGAAACCAGGTGCAAAGGAACCTTTGTGTGGTGCTTCTGATCCTACTAGATAGAAAATGACTGCACTTTAGCCAAGTGCAAAGTAATGGTGCCATACAAAAAAATTACTGTACAAGAAAAAAAAACTTTCCCTTTCTTACTTCTCAATTCAACTGAGTTTCCCTTTCATATTGGATGAGAAAATGATTTTCATTTTTCTCCCTGTACTTTAACCAAATTTCTGCTTCAAGTTTGATAATACCAATTCATGAATAATGTTTTAAATTTTGTCTTTTGAATGCTGAAGTCAATTGTAATGAATCAAAGCCTATAAACTGAATAGCTGGCTTTAGATACGTATGAATAGAAAGCTGCAAGTGCCACATGCGAAACCAAAATTAAGCAAGGGATTAGTGAGTTTTCTCTCCCTATCTCCCACCATGACCATCCCAAACATTCATATGTATAAAGCTAAGCCCATTTCTGATATGAATGCTTTTCAAACATGGAGCACACAGTGGCCATATATCAACAGGGGCATAATAGTGTCTAATACTAATAATAAGGACTTTATGCTTATAATGCAGCAGTTTTTAACCTTTTTCCGAAAATGAAAAGAAGATTCTTTAATGTTTCAGAATTTTCGGATAATATCCATCCATCAACATTATAAATTGTCAAATCTTAATGTTTTATTTTGTTTGGGTTCCCCAACTTTTCCATCATATGCTGTAGATCCTCATCAGATGTTGACCAGCTGTCCTGCTTTGCTTCTACTCTGGTTTCCCAGTTGTCATGCTAAAAAGTAGAGATGAAAATTATGTCACATGACAATACATGTGTGGATAATTACCAACAATTGTCATTTTCATAATTTCCACTGGCAAACATTTCAATGCACTAAATAATAATTTACTAAGAAATGAAAAGGATATCAAGCTGCCTACTGTATGCGGGTGAAAAAGAAAAAAAAGTCTTTATAAGTATAAGTGAAAAAGAAAAAAAGTAATTGGGACAGTTATGTATATGATTCAGGTTGTAATGTTGGTAAACAGAGATTACTATCAAGTACATCCACCAATTGCCTTTCTAATGTACTTTAGAAAATTGCTTTTAAAAAAATGTTTAAAGGCGTTCCATCGCCCTTTTAGGTTTATATATTATCATAGGCCAAGAACATCTTCCAAGACTACCATTTGTTCTTCTCTGTCCACTGGCTGAGATAGAGCAGGACACTAATGTTACCAAAGCAGCCTTGCATGTCGATGCCCAGTCGGCGCTCTAATCCTCTATCTGAGAGGCGAACATGGTGGAAAGGACACACCTGCCAACATGCCTGTCAGGCTCGGCATGTGTGGAGCAGATAATTGACCAGTCTCTGAACCACAGGTAGCACCATAGCAGAATGCAGTGGGATAATGACCACTTTGCTCTCAGCTGGACGGCATCAGGTGAAGCAGAAGAGTTTGCGCCTTTAATATCCTCGAATTATCACATGCAGATGCCATTACAGACTGGGATTTCATCAATCAATAGGAGACTTCTTCCATAGCTTCAAAACTTCAATGCTTTTTCAAGCCGGCCGAACTTTTTTTTCTCGCACTGTTTTTTCTAGTCTCCTTTCATGAACATAGCTGCATATATGTGGCTGTCAGAAGTGCTTTTTCTTGATGAGTTGTCATGTGAGTGGCATTTAGGTGGGATAGGTAGGACTGCCTGAAGGCTCCTCAAAGGCGATGCACATATGCTGCACTAATTAGTCTGGGAGGATAGACTAGGACGACCTCACACAAGCCTCCTTTACTGCTTTCTGCTTCACCATTACTGGCTGGTCAGCGGAATGTTAAGGCCCGGTGTGGATGGAGTGTTGTATTTGGAGATGGAGGACAAGCCTAGTTCTGAGACTAAGCTGATTTCCCAGTAGACATTTCTCTATCCATATGTTCAGAAATGTAATCTATAGTAATCTCCATCTCATGATCTTTAGTCTGTAGGATTTAGCAGGCTTTCATGCACTGGGGCAGGAGCCGTTCACGGCCATCCTTATTATTGCTTTCTCTCTCCCACGCTTCCTCATTCTATATGTCTTTATCTCTTCTTTTTTTTTTTTTTTTTTTTTTTTTTTGAAATCTGTAAGCTATAGTCATGATTTCCCCTCTCCTTACCATCAATTAAGTGTCTCACAATAGATCAAAGTCATTTAAGTGTGAAGAACACCTAAAGTCTCCTCTTTTGCTGTCACAGTAACTATAACAGGCCAAAAAGCTCATGCTGGGAAGGCGGAGAACTTTTTGCTCTGTAGCCTATGCTCAGTCATGGTGAGCACTTTTGATTTTTCAGAGACACCTGTTCAGGCTTCCACCCACTCAGAAAGTCAAAGGTATTCATTTGCGCTATCAGGAACTGGCTTACATACTGTGAGCTACACCAACTATAGTGACTACACCAACCCAATCCTAAAAGCAGCTCAACTTTCAGGAAAAGCTCCACATGAGTTTTCACGACCCATGATAGCAGTGTCTTCTTCTAAAGCACCTGCTGACATTTTATTAATCTCAAAAGTTGTACGGCTTCTTATGGTATTCTGAGCCATATACTCTGCTCTGCTGGTAAAAAAGAATCAAGAGTTTGAGGGCAGCTCTGTAATATGCACAGCATGTAGAGATGGCTGCTCTTTGTGCCAATTGGCCATACTGAAGAAGACGACTGGTTTCTTGTCAACCAGTTTGGACAAATTACTACTGATACCACTACTCTGGGGAAATGAAGAATGTATCTTAGGAATAGCTCCTGCTTGTGCCTAGGTTTGTATGATCCTGACAGGGGCAACTTATCCTAGATTAACTCTGACAAACCTCACTTCCTTCCATCTTAACAACAGGGCAACAACAGTCCCTTGTGTTAAATGTGTTGTTTTCTGAATTACATAATATTCAACTGAAACTAATGCAAGTTACTCTTCAAAGCATTGTCAGCAATCATTTGAAAGACAGACAGGTTAAAGAACAAAAGGATGAAACGGGCTGTATATTTAAATTCTCTTAATGAAGAAACACAAACTTACCTACCAAACTAAAAATCCATGTCTGTTCATCTAGCATAGATTGTCCTCTTCCTGCTGTCCTGCCTCTTGTCACTTACCCTGGCCCAGTTCTGTCCACCTCTGCATACTGTAAATATGGCTCTGCGGGGGTTACCATGGCTGGCAGTAATGATAGAGTTCCAGGCAGAAAGGGGTGGCTGGCATAAAGGAGAAAATGAACAGACATTGAACAGAGAAAAGGGCAACTAGGAAGCTAAGTCAGTTATGGCTCCATTGTTTTTCTCTCCGTCTCTGCAGGATTGCATTACTGAGACATGAAAGATAGGTTCTGACCCTTTGAAAGTGTGAGATGCAGCACAGCTCAGTAATGGGTTCCTTCCCGTAATGCTGTTGTGACCGCTAGCCTGCTGTCACCGTGCCTAAATTGCCAGATAAAGCAGTTGTGGTTTTGAAAATCAGATAAGGATGCATTCTGGTTTAGATTTGTGTTTTGTATGTAGAAGAAGAAAAAAATGCCTCATCAAGTTTCTTTATTTCTGATGTAATTACATTTTTAATATGTTTAATCAGCAACCTTTCAGAATAACCCCAGAGATTTCATCGAAGGAAATTGAGTAGAAATTGAATTGAATCTGGTCAGGGTTTGTCATCGACAATGGGCCATGCTTTAATGTAATCAGTAATTATCACAATTTGTCGGAACAACAAAGAAAATGCGAGATGGGGAACCCTATTCTTAATGTGCTGTCCTGTTGGGAGCCTGTTGTTGTTTTCATTTGCATTCAGATCACATGGTATTTGGACAGATGTGCAATGAGGACTACCCAAAGGTTCTCCAGATTTAATGTTGCTTGCCTACTACAATTATTACCTTATGTTATGGCCTATGTTGATTAATGGTAAATTGTTTAATGGAGCTACAGATTGCTGCAAACTGCAATAACTATAAACTAGGCTACTTAGAGAGTGGCATACTGCTTTATACTCACACTCATTTCCTTCAACTACACATGACTTCCCATTTCAATGAAATATATCAATGTAAAATCCATTCGAATCCAAATTTACAATAAGAAACCTCTGCATACCTTTGGGTGGGTAGAGTGGGATAAAAGATTATACACAAACCTCTCTTTTAAGTGACAGGAAAAGATTGGGTCAATGAGATTTTTAATTACATTTTCACAAAGGCACAGGACTGCTTCTGGGCTGGAGGGACACAGGTAAATGCAGACAGGCTTTGTAATAACACATCTGTCATCCATCTGCCCATAGGCCCAAGAGCAGAGCTCTTTCATTACAGTCTGCTCACATGCTCACAATGGCAATCGCTATTGCTTAATTAGAAGATTAGAGGATCCAATTAGAAGATCTCCTGTCTCAGGGATCAACACATCCTTTGAAATGAGACACTTTTGTTGCCCTGAGGGTCGCCATTTCCTTCTTGTCAATTTGATTGTGCCTGGGCGAGTGCAATGGGTTTCTGCTCGCCTGTGGGCACACTGGCCAGGTCGTCCTTCAGCAGAGATTTGGGTTTCTTAGGAGAAATGGAAAGCACATATACATAGCCAGTACTGGAAAGCCATTTACCACAAAGTATAGTTTCAGCTGTGCTTATGCACTTTTCTGAATGTTCTTTTTACAAGCCTCTTTTATGTTACTCATCACTTAGTGTAATAACAGTACACTTTAAACCAAGGTATAAGTAATATGCAGTAGACTGCAGTGTGGCCTTACATCACACTGAGAACTGGCATTTCTTTCTGTCATAGAAAAGGCATCCAGGGACAAAACCATTTACTAAGATATCACAGCAATTCTTTTGTTTTTCTGAAACTCAAAAGATGATGGCTAAGGAAAGCAATCCTTTAGATCTGCATCCATTTGTACATCTTATCAAGAAGCAAAAGCTTATCACATACTGGATGCTGCATTTGTTTCTGCTGTTCTTTCACCAAATGTCCACCAAATGAGTTTTGATGTGGGATGTGTGTTCAATTAATACCACAGATCAAATTCATTTAGCTTAATGCCATTTCAGCAGATCATTGGCTGTAAATTAAATGTGATATTAACAGAAGAAGAGTAAATGCATTTCTTATGTAATCGAGCTGTATAGTCATAACCAAATCATTTTATGTAAGGAAATGATTGCTTCAAATGTAAATTCTGAATTCATTTCTTAAAAGCAATAAAGTCTGTTAAAGAAAACAAGGTTTTAAGAAACAAGGCTTAAGGCTGCTTGTTTTAAATTTGGTTATTTTTTGTCAGGTATGGTGCTAGATATAATCCTCAGACCCCTTCAATGTGTCCATAATATTTTGTGTTTAAGCTGAATGATACTCTAATATTGAAAATGCAGTCAATACTATTCTTTTAAATTGCCTGCCTTAGCCAGAATGCATTAGCACTGGCAGGGGAATTTATAACAAAACTGCATAAAATGAATTGGGTATGTATTACATTTAGACACAAAATGTAAACTACCATAATAGGTTTAGCAAAGGTCATTCTAATTGTTCACTGGAGGATAATATCTATTGCTTCTTGAATTTCATCTGAGAAAGTTATTAGAACTGGCCAATGATTGCCTGAATCCATGCTGATAAAACAATGCCTGTCGTAGCTGCAGGAATTTAAGTAATTACATACGAGAGCAAGAACAAATGTAGCTACAGGCTTTGCTCATTTAGGAACACATATCAGTACTTTTCTTCTCTGCATTTTGCATTGAATGTCTGGGAAAGATCATGGAGTGCTCCATCGATCATATATCTGCATTTGACAACATTGTGAACTTTGGTAATGGTTACTGTCAACTTGCAATGTATAACTTTTTTGTCATTATCAATGTATATTGTATGAATTGCCTTTTTGATCTTATATCAAAGACATTCAGAAGTAATAGTGAAGTGATAAAGACAATACATCTTGGGGTGATGCTGTAGGATCGTGATAAAGGAAGAGAATACCTGGATCAATACATGATAGTTTGGCTGGCTTTATCTCTTTGTCCACCACGAATCATGTTCTAAAGACTATAATAGTGTGAGCATGATGACAGACAAGGGCACACCTTTTGTTTCCTTTGCAAGTCTGAAGATGTGCTTCAGGGAAAAACTGCTGCATTTATTTGATGACCTTCTCTGGTCAATTCTCCAACTACAAATCAACTTCATTGTCTCAGGTGACTCCTAACCAGTAGACATGAACTCCATCATGAGAAGCCAGTTTCAAAGCAAACCAGCATGGAAACCCCCTGAGACCTCTTTTGAGACCCTTGAAGTGAAGAGTGTGCTCTTCTGATTCAGGCCAGATTACTTTTACACTGGTACTTCACTGGTCCTGGCATTACACCTAGCTGTGTTTGTTTACTTGCTAGCTTTCCATCTGCTGGTTGTCTTCATTTGGACTTTGAACACCGGAATTAAATGTCAGCCTCAGGTTTCCTCTTCCCTTTGTGCTGCTGCGAGATGGGACTTGTGGAGAGTTTGTGCAGCTATTAGTTCTGTCCATTACATCACTCCTCTTTCATATCATCCTCCCAATGGGTTTGAGTTTGAAGCTTTGAAACTGCTGTGATGCCACAGTATAGTTTTGATATTCTTTTTGAATTCACCATGTATGTGAGCTAAAAGTGAATCCATTCGTAAAGCTGCTCAAATTGATACTAATCATATTTTCCACTCAATCTAAAAGCTAATGCAGTGAATTGATCCAGGCACATTTAGAAAACCATATGGCAGAGAACAGACAGGTTCAGAGGTGTTACATAAACACCTGTGTCAGTACATTTTAAAGAAATTGTTTGCTCTTTACCCATTGGTTTTATACACAACTTGGGTTTGGTACAGATGTCTGTTTCTGGTGTTACACAATTCTACTTGGTTTTCCACAGTCCTTTTATTCAGCTCTTGCCCATAAGCAGGCCCGGCCAGAACTGAGCTTGGCTGACGGTTTTCCTTTGGTTGAACCTGCAGAGTTCCATATACAGAGGTTGTCTCTCGTATTCCTTTACAGTCCAGCCAATAGGCTTTGGCGCGGATTCCAGGAGTCCATAACAATCCTACATCACCACAGGACACAGATTTTTGAAGGTGTCCCCTGTCCAAAAACTGGATAGAGCTATGCTATGCTATACCGTTGTAGTCTGTCCACACTGCAACCTAAAAGCAAGTGTTCATTTGAAATTAGTGTTGGTGTGCAGTATTTTGAAAGGGAATTACTTTATTTTTTATTCCAACAATGATCCTCTTGCAATTATCTTAGATGACTAAACTGAGGTAGGTGTCAATATTCAGTAATGGCCTTCTTTTAATAGTGTCCTTTGCAGTAATAAATGTTACTTCAAATTTGTCATTGTAAAAGAAAGCATCCTCCTTCCCAAGGAGTCAACTGCACAGTCCACAGCTTTACAAATGAAGCATTTGAGAACCATCCCTATAAACACTTTCTTTTAACCCCACACGTTTTACAGTCCCTTTCATTACACTTCTAAATGTTAAACACGAGTACTGTTTGCGGTAATCATTCACCAACAAACAGCATGCAATACATTTGATTACCTTATCTATTTATACTCAATTGAGATGAGAGCGGGTTACAGGGGTTTCATTAAGATGCCAATTTCTCAGAATTATTGAATATTATGGAGGCAAACTGTCTAGATGAAATTAGACATGGTTGTTTGAGAATTACTCACTTCTAAACCATCTGTCTCTCAAATTACACATTACCAAAACTGGTTGGCTCACAATGGACCTTTATTGAATTAGATTTTCTTCATTGTGTGAAGAGGGGCTCTGGATACCTTTGTACTGCCACATGCAGCAAGAGCACAAGCCCCAGTCTTCTCCTTCATTGTTGTGGCTGTTCTCTGCACACCTCTTCATTTATCTTCCGACAGTTGAGAGACGTGGAGAGGGGGAAGGAGGGAGCATGGATGGCTGGAGAGAGAGAGAGAGAGAGAGAGAGTTGTAAAATCTTTAAAAGTTACATGAGATAGGACAGCCCTCTCCACTACTTTTACTCCATTTGTTATGTTAATTACTATCAAGTTCACTCAATCTCCAGTTTAGCGGAGCCAATAGTCAGACTGGCAATATATCAAATGAATGATGACACACTTAACACTTTTATCTGTCCCATATACCATGGCAGAATAACAGCACTAAACTCTGAACAGTGACAACGCTGTCATGATCAGATCATATTTCAAGTATAATATGTAAGGAATAAAACACAGTGCGATCTGCTGTTATATATTTTCCAATTACCTTTTTAATAAAGGAATTACAGGCTGTACGTTTTATCCATTTATAGTTATGTTTCACAATAGTTTAACTACAGTAACAGCTTTAGCTTTAACTGTTACAAAACCCTGCCACTAATAACTCCTTCCAAAATGCTAAATAAACATCTCCTCACAGGAAATGCCACCATATCAATGATTATATATTTCTTAATCTGTGTAAATTGTTTCTATAGGAACAATAATGTATTAGAACTAATAGATCAATATGAACCACGCAGCAAGAACTGATCTGAGTTGCTTTTTTTGAAAATTAATCAATCAATCTTCCAATCAGACCAATCAGAAAGGAATATTCAACAGGTACTATATTCGAATGGTTTAAAAACTGAAATGGTGTGTGAACATGAGATTAGATGTTTTCAAATGCTATGACATGCTGACTTGACATGCTACTGCTTAGTTACTCCAATCAAGCAGTTGTCATTGATGTAAGTAAACCTTAACTGACTAAATACATCCATATTAGGTCAAGAATTGTCTCCTGTCTAGGTGGCAGGTAAACTCGAAATGAAGTGACTCTATAACATGTTTATCACTCTGTACCCCTTCTGGAAGGCTGCTGATGGAGCCTGGTTCACATTAACATCTTAATAAGAAAGTGTGTTAAACCATGTCTTAACCTCCTCATTGACAAGACTGAATTGGGTGTCAGGGAGATTCCTACTGACTTTAATTGGATCTACTGTCTGCAAATTGGGGCGGGGTGGGGGGGGGGGGTCTTTACAAATGCTATCAGGTTTGTCAAGTAATTTTTGGTTGTTTTTGGCAGCTACAACTGTGGTATTATTTCCCCCTGCTCCCAGTCTCAAACACTAGTTGTTTATAAGGTGAGATTGGGTGGGATGTTGTACAAGCACACCGATGTGTGTTTTCATGGTTTTTGTTATCCTCTAATAAGTTGTGGCCTGTCGGTTTTTGTTTTTGAACTCCCCCAGCTCTCAGATTTAGACCAGAGATGAGTGTGTGAGATTGCTGTGAGTAAACACATAGGGCTGATCAACTCCTCGTGACTGGATTACCAAGCGCTGGATTGCTCGGCCGCTCCGGCAGTCCTTGCTTCTCTTCCTTTTCCTCACTGTCTTTTCAATCAAGTCAGGGGGTGAATTTTTGGCTAGGCGTTACGGAACAGTAAATATAGACGTTGAAATGCACTGGAGGATGTGTCTGTGTTAAGATTCATGATTTTCAGTACTGCTTTTACCAGTAAGTTCAGTTGTACTATGACAGTGAGCTTGAACTGTCTTGGATGTGAGTTGAAGATGATGTTGACTCCTGGCAAAGTGCAGGCTCTATCCCATTTTCCTTTCCCATCTCCTACCAAACTCTTTAATTTCCGAGCTGAGTGTGAAATATTGATGAAAAATTTTGAGCCTTCTTCTCACCGTGAAAGAACCAATCAAGTCCACAAACCAGCATTAACTTTGGGTTGTCATGGTTCCCTACACTTGATCAATAAACTTCACATATCATTACAGCAGGCTGCATCTGAGGTGCCTGCCTTGTTCTCAGCCTGAAGTGGTAGAAATCTTTCTTAAAAATTGCCTGTGATTCACATTTTTAGTATCGAGGGCAAAGTGTATTTCAGTGCCAGATTCATTTAAGGTGTAGTACTGAGCTTTTATGCTACTGATATGAGGACATGGACCTTTCGAGTCAAACCCTATCTCTTTTATGAGAATTGTTGTTAACTGCTATTCTGCTTTCCTCAGTACTTTTTTCGCCAACAGTCCCGGTGGGTTGTTTGCTCACTTAAGCGGAGGGTTCAGCTAATTGTCCTGCAAAACATCTTATGAGTTGTGGTAATAAAAAATGACTAATAATATAACATCTTATAAAAATGCTAATTGACTATTTTTTTTTTAAATGCTCATTGTTCTAATATTTTCCATTTTCCTAACTATCTGAAGACTCGGACGTCCATTAAAAAATCCCGTCCATTAAAAAGAGGACTTTTTTTTTAGCCCAGTGCCCTCTGACAATAAGTTTAAGCCGATACTGCCCAGTTCCCAGACTTACTTAAAATGATTCTTTTGAAAATAAAAAGAAAAAATAACAAGGTAGTTGTTTTGTCAGATTGTAAATTGTTTATGACACTTGTAAATTGCTTTTTAAGACACACTCTAAGGGATTCAACCCTTTGAGAATATTCAGAACCCTGCAATTTGCATTTTTTGAGACTTCTGCACTAGCGTTTTATCGGTTCTTTTTAAGGTGTCCATTTTTTTGTGTTTTTGTCCCAGTAGACTCCAGAGCAGGAGCAGGAGCTCAAAGAGCGGTGGACCATGCTGTTATCGGAGGGGTTGTGGCCGTCGTGGTCTTCGCCATGCTTTGTCTTCTTATCATTTTGGGCCGATACTTCGCAAGACACAAAGGTACGTAGGCAGCTCATTTCCACACAAATTGCACACTTGTTCTAAGATGAGGTCAAGAGACCTAGTAATTATTTAGGCCAAGATTTTTGGTCGGAAGGACTCTGCGGAGGAGCGGTGACTTACTGTGGAAATGCTACGATTCTTTGTGGCCGGTGCATGGCTGAGATTGGAGTTCTGTGTTTTTATTATGAAGAGAGTGCAATTTTCATTGAGGCTACTGCTTTCATTATCAAGCGGCAGACTGTAGGGACAAGAATAATACCACTCGGAAATTAAGATTGAAGTGGCGTTGTTATTTCTACCACCTTGTTACATTTTAAAGGTTAATCCTGTAGCACAAGTCGGCGCGAATGGAAAACACCAGTGTCTCTGATTTGGAGAAGTTTTTCATGGAAATTGAAGAATATATTTTCATAAATTAATGGTGACTTTGAACAAAGCGATCAACAGGCTTGTTCTTCAGAAACATGTGCCATGCCCGTTTTGCAATGATTTGCTGGTTTTAATGGTGCTCATTTGCCATTGCAAATGAGAGCTGCGGAAATGTATTCTGTAATCAAACTGTCTCACATGTTTTATCATCCGAAATTGGTTTGAGGCTACGTTTGCATATAAAAAGCAGTGTAGGGGTAGAGCCTGCAGCACTGCACACACCTTACTTAGGGGCATCCAACTCACATTTTAATGTCTGTGTGATCGACACTCGCTTTAACTTAAAGAAGCCACTCCAGACAGTCTTTTAAGATTCACCTGTTGCATCAGTCAGGTGCTGTAACGTGTGCAGATTATTACTTTTATCATCGTACCTTTCTTTGAAACTCTCCACAGGTACCTACTTCACACATGAAGCGAAAGGGGCAGATGATGCGGCTGACGCTGATACGGCCATCATCAATGCTGAAGGTGGACACAACAACTCGGATGAAAAGAAGGAATACTATATCTGATTGTACAAATATCTGGTGGTGTTATTAATATTATCATTATTTTGGATTGTTTTTTTTTTTTTGGAAGGTTGGGATGGGAGGGGAATGGAGGGGTTAAGAACGGGGAATGTTTTTTTTTCTTTTGTTTTTTTTTGTTCTTCTTCCTGGGGATTGAATGATGTAGACTACATGGACACCTGAGATGATTTAGCCATTGTCTTTGAAGAGCCGGAGCTGGTGGGGATAAAGGGATGGTGGTCAGGGGATGGAGGGATGGGATGGGATGGGAAGGGCTGTGGTTGCCAGATGTTACCATGTATCACTCTATAATGCTTCATCATTGAACACCTCCCAAACTGCTGGTACACTTTTTATTTTTATTTTATTTTTTCTTCAGTTCTGACCATTTGCAGAAACTTCTGTGCCTTGTTCTGAATTTCTTTTCTCTGTCAAGCTTTTGGTTTTGAACTCCTGACTGTCATGCTTCCCCACACATAACCGCGCCCCGTACCTTTATCTGTGTTCCTTTTACCAGTGTCGCAGTCTGCTTTCCTATGAGGGTAAATATACACAGCGCCTCAAGACACTCCTGCACTGTGTAGGCATCAAGTTCTTCTACTGCAAACCAAAATCCCATCATATCCTTCTATACTGTGAGAAGGCCAGGTTATATGGCATCATTTCTGCATCCTTTTAGTAAATCCAGAACATGTGCATCTCTTTTTAAATATCAAGAATTCAAATGAGGAAAAGTAAAAGTATGACATGTTAACGACCATCCAATACTACTCGGTTCTACGTTAGTACTATAGCGGAGGACTGCACCGGTTTCTGGCCTGGCAGGCCTCTCTGCATTGCTTTTTTTTTTTTTTTTTTTTTTAAATATTGTTTTCATCAGTTTGTTTTTCAAATTACATGTGCCAGTACACTTGAGGCATTGCTACTCGTCTGGAATGTGCAGACATGCAGGCGAATTATTTTCATCTTGACATGCTGCACTTACAGAGGCACGTTGTTTGGTTGCACTCAGCTAGATGGTGTTGAAAGCCTTTTGTGGATATTTATTGCTTTGGTATAATGTTGTCTTGTTTTTTTTGTTGTTGTTGTTGTTGTTTTTTAAAGCTATTTCATCTGGAAATGTTGAAAAAAAATTCCATAATGGCAAAATAATTGTTATGACATAAAGAAAAGGTCAAATGCTTTTAGGCTTTTTTGTCTTTCAAATTAGATGCTCTAGCTTTCTTGAGCTGGTGGTGATGGTCCTGTAGCACATGCTTATCTGACTACCTAAAATATTGTCAACGCAAACTGTGGGTCTGTTAGTAGGTTTTAGATTTTGGTTTCAGTATATACGACTTGACGGTGTAGGATGCAACCAAGATGTTACTTTTGGACTGTGGGATGTTCTATAATATCATTATACTACCTAAGGACAAATCTTAAAACAGCCAAATATGTTTCCTCATGTAGACATTGTAGCTATGTGGTAAAGATGACGAGCCCCAGCCGTGATACGGTACATATCAATCTTCTACATTTGACTTCAGTGATTACCTTTAGCTTTATTAGCAGTGCAGCTAATCTGAGTGCTGACTCTAATGTTTTAAGACAAAATTTTGTTAAAAGTAACTGATTATATTATATAAAAAAAAAAAAAAAAGATACCGGCAAATTATTGCTAACTTTGTTCAGAATTCAGTTCCAGTCCTCCACATTCTGTACATATCAGCCTACCTGATTGGCTCTGTTGGATTAGGATTAGAATTGAATTCTCGAGGAATTGGTTGGTGATTAGTGATCTAGACTAAACAAACTAAAACCATTTAAAACATAACTAAATATATTACTATGTTCCTGCTACAAGGTATAAATAGAGATTTCCATAATGGACTTTGTTTAGCTTTGGTCACAAGTCTATTCTTTTCGATTCACACATTTCATTTGAACGTTTGCATAAAGACAATACCATTTTACTTATTCAGGGTTTGTTTAGACTGGATCAGTGTAGATTTCGTTAAACTCGATATATTAGTTGTATGTATGTGAATTGAGAAATTGGCTTTTTGGAGCAAGTCCTTTCTTTTTTTATATAATAAGAATCAATAAATGACTAAAGTCAAAGCTTTATAAATTAGCCCTGGCCCTCAGCTTCACTTCACCAGCATGACGGAAAACACGGCCACAAATTGTTTGAAAGCTGCCAACATGCCGCTCAAATATGAAAGGGTCAGATAGGAAGTTGGGCAAAGTGTGTAGATACCGAACAACCGGAACATTGATTTAGGAATTCCCAGATGGTTTAGTAGGATTGATCAGCCCCCGCGATGTATATAAGCTCATCATTAATTTAACTCACACTGTCTTTCACCTTCTGTAAATTACACTTTATCGCTGAAGCTAACAGAATTCAAATGCACCGAACACACTAGTGTTTCTGCCGTCTCTCTGACATCTGGTTTAAAAAACAAAAACAAAAAACAAAAAAAACGAAGAACGCAGGGCCTTCTTCCAAGCGCATCCTGTACCCTCTGGATGAAGAAAAAAGCTTCATTTCACGTATGTGAAAATTTATATATATATATATATATATATATATATATATATATATATATATATATATATATATAGGCATCTGTAGCTCAGCTGACAAAAGTGTATGTGAATGTTGTTTTCAGAACTCCGACTCTTCCTCTCATGTGAAGTGCAAACCGATCAGTTTAAAGCTGAGGGTACTTTTTATGAAGTTATGGTTTTTGCTCGTCACATTGTGCTGTTGAATAGACACCATGCCCTGCTGACCTCTTGTGTGTAAATAGGACAGATGAGGTTAAGGACAAATCACTGTCACGCTTTGCTTTATTTTGTTATTTTAAAAAAAATACACCTTCGCTAAACTTTCAGTATGTATTTGACCATTAGAAAGCTTCTTTATACTTAATATTTTAAAGCACAGTACAGAAAGAATGTCTTACAGCTCCAAGGTGTAAGTAGAGATGTGCGATTGTGTGACTTTTCCATAGTGGACTTTGTTTAGCTTTGGTCAAAAGTCTGGTGGCTTCAATTCACGCAAGATCTCATCAGAGTCCATTGTCGACATTCGCATATGTGGAAAACGAAAAACATACCGTTTTACTGATTCAGTGGTTGTTTAGACTGGGCCGGTGTACATTTTGTTAAACTTGATATGTTAGACCTATTTTAAATGTGTCAGTTGTGGTCTTTTGAGGACTTGAATGTCCAAAATAGGACTCTATGGAAATGCAGCGTTGTGCAAAATTGTTGTTTTTAAACACCTCCATTTTTGTCTGTTATTTGTATAGTGGGAAAAAAAGGTCCAAAAACCGCGAACTGCCTGTGGTGAAGTGTGAATTTGGGAATTTGGATTTTTGCGCATTTTGTCTTCTTTTATATGGCTACATTCGTTATTTCCACTGATTTTGACGCCCCCTTGTTAAATAGTGCAACAGTGTTAATGATGTCTTTTGAATTGAAATTTATTTCTTAAGTTGATTCTTCCCTGACTCAGGTTCACTTACAACAAACAAAAGCTATGTTTGCATCTCAGGTAGATTGCAACATCGAGCCCCCTTTCATTAACGAAGTAGATAAGAATTAATTGGAAGAATCAGAAGACGTGAGAAAAGAAATGGTCAAATTTCACATTACAGTTGTACATTTTTATGTAATTCTTTAATATTTGGTGCACTGTACACAAAATTTTGAGTATTAATTTCAGACCTAGTTTACAAAGAAACAACTGCTGAAAGATATCAAAAGACAGAAAGACAAGCATCAGTTACAAACGCCACATATTTATCAGTCTGGCTCCAGATGGGTTGGATCACTCGAACGTTTTGGATGTTTATCACCCATACTGTAGTTTTAGGTTGATTTTATTTCTTTTTTATTTGATTTTTTTGTCTTTCTGCTGTACTTGGGCAATGTTACTGTGTATTAATGAAAACAAAAAATATCCACATTCCCATGCACATTTTGTATTGGTTCATTTTAGACATTTTTACAAAAATGGAGAGTTCTTGTCTTAATAAAAAGAAAAGATATTAATGTTCAAAGTAATTACTGTATTTGGTGTTATCTTTTTTTGTCCTTTTCATACATAAACTGGTTTCATGTTTCTAAAATCAAATGTTAAAGTAATACGTGACAGTCTGACCATTTCTGCCATCATCTACTTAGAATGAACTATCATATACATTTCTTTAATATATCTTTTTCTCTCCTTATAGTGAATATAACTTCTGACATGCTTGAGTGAAATCTGAAGTGGAAATAATACTTTTGCATAAACATGTTTTTTAGTGCTGTCTTTGTTGTAAGGAAAAAATCGATGGGGCATGCTGTTATAGGAATATAATCAGCAACAATTTCCTCATGCCATAGCAATTTTCCAACAATTACAAGTTTTATTTGTTAAAGAACACAGAGTAGAGTACTTTCATCCATTGATAGTTCCTTTGAATGATGTGGAACATCCTTGAAACAATTTACTTCCTGCCATCATGTTCAATGTATAGTCGCTATGAAAAGTCTTTCCATCACCAGCCTCTCTTTATTTTTTCTCTTTTGAATTTAATCAGACAAATAATTGCAGCCTGTCATCCTACAGAGAAAAAAAACCCTCTGTCCAGAAAACTTAAAGGAACAGCTGACTGTTAAAAAGGGCTGACACTGGAGACTCCTTTCAAAAAGTTAAATAGATATCTCCTCACAGAAATCCTCACCATTACACATCTGTTTATGTGGAGTGATAGAATATTACATCTAGCACATTAATAATAATAATAATAATAAAAAAAACCTGTGATATGCCTTGCAAATGAAACTGCTCTCAAAGCTGCTGTTACAGTAAATTATTCAACAACTTCTGACCAATCATAATCAAGAATTCAACAGCACTCTGGAAAAATGCATACTAATCCATGAAGCACTATACAATTTCTGAGAAGTCTCAAGGTTGTTCTTTCCTTGTGTGATGTTATAGCTCTCTTGGAGCCTGTTAAATTTGAGAGCTCCCTCAGACATAATTCAGGAGCATCAGTTAAAGCTAACATTAATGCTTGTTAGAACACACTGTGTCTCTTTAAAGCATCGTAAAGTTTTCCTTGCATTAATGAAAAGATTGTTCATTGCAACGCCACTCTCTGATACCCAGCATTTATAATAGGGAGCTCCGTTGTGCACACTGTGCTGAACAGCGTACTTTTTATCAGCCCAATGTCAAGAATGACAGAAAGTCTAGCACTGAAAGTGAGTATATTCCCCAGTGCTCCATCCTCAAGCTGCCTCATGCTCGTGTTTTGACCTTGCTTTTCCCTGCCGGAGCCACCGAATCACTGTGTAGATGCTGACCATCAGTTTTTGGCTGTTTATTATTTATTTTTTAGTTTTTTTACATTTATTTCTCTGGTTTGTCTGATACTGTACTTGGTTTTGATTGCCTGTTCACTGGCAGAGAATAGCAGAGTTGTCACACTGCCAAAGTGCAATGTCACCTTCTACCTGGATGCAAGGACTCTTAAGGTGTTTCTGTCTGCTCATATGTTGGGTGGTAACATCTCCAGTCGACAAGGGGGGGTGGGGGGTGTTGTCATTATGAAACTAGGAAAACAACTTTTTCTTTTATTTTGGAACTAAAATGGGAAATTAATTCTTTTTTTCCATTAAATTATTGTTCCTTTTACTTCTACAAAAATATCTAAAATAAATAAATAAATAATTATTTATCAGAATATGAAAAATTGCTGACTACAGTACATTTCAGAATAGAATAGAATATCTAAAGTGTCCGTAGTGTATGAATGTGTGTGTGAGTGTGTATGTGATTGTGCC